>WYDI02033355.1:0-63451 GCA_009867235.2 Psittacus erithacus | reverse complement strand
TAATAATAATAATTTAAATACATGAAAATGCAAGACAGTATCATTACAAGACTACAAGGAACCAGGTTATCAGATACAAGAAGACACTGTACTTCATTATCTATCTGTATACTTGAACTAGTGAAAGATTTGATATTAACATCAGGAGAAGCAGAACACATCACTACAACTTCATGAAGAAACCAAATAGCAGAAATACTTTAAGAATATTCAGTTGTTTTTTTCTTAACAAGCTGCTGTCACACACAAACATGAGCAAGTCTAACAATTCTCTTAAAGACTTTCTATTAACTATTCTTATCCAGTAGCAACTACACAAATCAGTTACATCTTTTTTTTTTTTCCCCCAGAGACAAATTATGTATACTTAGCATTTTTCTACCATCAAGGATTGAAAATACCTGCTTACCTGATGCTTCATGTAGTGATGCATATATGGTGCTCCAATTTTAATTACTTTGAGGCAAAATGGACACAGCAAATGTTTTGTATTTTCATGAACTGTTCTAAAATGTGTTTCTACATCTGAAAAAGCTGAGGATCTGTAGTTGCAAACCTAAAATAAAAAAGTTGACTTTCTTGTTAAAAATTTATTAATAGTAAAGATGGGAGGGTGTAATCTAAAAACAAAGCAGTCACGAGATACCTGGCAAACATACGGCATTTCACCTGGCTTATGATTGTCCTTCATATGTTGCAGAAGAACTTGCTCTGTTTCAAAGGATAATTCACAGATTTTACAAATCGCTAGAAAAGTGACAGAAAAAGTAAAAATTAATATGGGGTCATAAGGAAATAAATTTTAATACTATATATATGTCAGCTGTAAGTACCTATAAAGGTAAAGCAATCTAACAATTATTCTCTAATTCAGAAGAAATTCCTTGTACAATTTCAGAAAGCCAGGAGTCCAAGACCCTTAAACAATGTGAATTCTTGCAGTCAAGCTTTCAATTTAAAATAACACCAAAAAAAAAGCTTTTTAAGAATATTTTTTCCACACACACTGCTCTTACATAAATTGAACAAGTACCCAGGCTCCTATATTAAATCAAGATTATTACTCTTAAAATACAATAGCTTTACTCTGAAGTTACAAACCAGCAAAGTCAGAAAATACCTGAAAATTTTAGACCACAAAAAGATTCAATGTGACACAAAGCGACTTACTAGATGATTCGTAAGGGGTGTGTGTACTTTCAATGTGGCACTGCAGCTGGAATGGTGTGGGAAACTGACGGTAGCAGTGCTGGCAGGTAGTGTGGCTTTCCCAGCTTTCACTGCTTTGTTTCTCAAGTTCCAAGTGATGTTTCATGTGGTTCATAAACCTTTAAATGATAGTGAAAACAGGTGCAAAACCTGCATTTTAACATTCACTATGACATATCACATGCAAGAGGTACAGAATTCTTTTTCTAAGGTTTACTCCAGAAGGATTTCTCGATTTAAAAAAAAAAAATCTAAGGAATAAGTGTTCATAAAGTAATAAAAAGGTAACCAAGTTCAGCAAGCTGACTGACAGAAATCACCTTTCAAAAGCTTAAAAGGAAGTCCTGACTCTTAAGAAACATGCAATGTATCTGAAACATGTTCCAAGATTAAGCAATCTATTGCATTTTTCATGGTTGCAAATTGTCTTGAAATAAAGGGAAATTAGCAAAGGCAACAACAAAATGTGTCAGCTGTTCACACTTCACCACCACCAGTGTCTCAAAGCCACATTCTGAAACAAGTATAACTTTAGCTCTGCTGAAAACTATTAAAGTAGCAAGAACACATCTGTAATTAGAACATTACAGCTTTATCTGAAACTACCTCCATTCAAAATTGGCAGGCTTTCAGGAGCTTTCTTTGTATAAAGCACTCAGAACTGAACTAAATCATGAAGGACTTACCAAAGAATGATACTGTGCAGCTGACAATCAAAAGACATGAGAAACTTGATGGTATGTTACTACTTCAAGTTACCACCTTTTCCTCATTAGTATGTCCACCTATCTGTAGCAGGAACCTATTCTGACTGAGAAGCCTAGGCACTGGCAGGTTACACTTACTGGTGGAGCAGCAGCAGGATAGGCTAGTTGCACAACCCACTACTGTTAAATTTCAAAACTGTTCTATTTTCAATGTGCTTCATTTCAGTACAGCCAGAAGAACTATTAAATGTAGGTCACATTCACATAAGAAATATCCTTCTCTAAGGGGCAACCTTGGAACTGAGGGTGGGGGGGAAGAGCAAGGAGAATAGTCTCTTGAGCTGAAGCTTCTAAAATCATGCCATTGCTTAAAAAAGAAAGGGAAAAAAAAAAGGGCAGAAGAAAGGAACTAATACTAGTACTGCGTATTACCTTAATGGAACATTATTTCACACAGATTCAACAAGATCTGTATGTGCAACCATATATCTTTTAAAGAAAGTAGGGGATTAACCGATAAATCACTCTCGTGCTCTTCTGAATTAAGGTCCAGAAAACTTCCACTAGAAGAGATACTATGTATTTATTTTGTCCACTAGAAATTTTTAAAGGTGTAAAATACACCTTGAAATAGAAAACCTGAAGTTAGAGAACTACAGAATATAGCTACAAAGTTACAGCAAAAATTAATATGGCTGAAGTCAACTCCAGAGAAATTCAGGGAAACAAATTAAGTGCTCTTTTTAATGACTTGCTGTAGAAGACACAGGCACTACAGCACCAGTAGCATACAATAAATGCTGAGTAGAAAATAATGCCTGAAAAATATTTTTAAAATGAACCCAGTATCTTTAAATCAAGGATTCAGTGAACTACTTTTCATGATACTGCAAGAAAGGCCTACTTGAAAAGTATTGTGCACACAAAAACACAAGAAAAACCTCTTGGCCCATATAAAACATTTTTTATTGCATTTAAAAAGACAAATTGCAAGGGAAGAAATGCCATAATTAGCAAGAACCATAAAAATTGTAAGAGTAAACTGTTAAAGTCTAGCAACAAACAACAGTTTCAATCTGCTTAAGACAAATTACCAATACTTTTACTTAGGATGCATAAATCCTTAATGATTAATAGAAAATTTAATGTTTCTAATTACATGAAACTTTTCTTTTTTCAATAACATGGGTCTAATCTTAGCAAGACCCTCTTCATTTTAAATTGCAGACTATGCTCTTTGAAGGAATAGTCCATTCTTCAGTTTTACATTCTGCTACTTCAGCTTCCCTTGAAGAAGGCATGTATAAAAGTTCAATGACCTTAACTTTCACAGGAACAATGACATGAACATGTCTACCCATTAAAACAGCTTACTGAACTTTTTTTGCAGCATTTGGAAGTAAAATTATTCCATCAAAATAACAGATGTTACATAAGTAAACCACCAACTATTAGTCATTGTGCAGCACTGAAGGGAATTAATACTTGCATCTACTGATACCACCATCAATCCAGATGGCAAACTGTAAAATACTTTGTGCTGCCCTTTCTAACAGCAAAGTCCTACAACTGCTCTTGTTAAAACACTACCGTTTATGTTAAACATCATAAAATTTTCTAATTCGGAAAACATTTGTTATGGCCATACATGCATAGTGAAGATTAATTTAATTTCTGTTCAGACACTCACTATTACCAGTTTTCAATAAGAAAAAAAAAAATCTCTTCCAGAGAGACAATGCATGAGACTATGGGCTGTAAGTGATTAACAAACAATTAAGTGAGGTCAAATACCTTATGTTATTTTTAAGAACTTTCAGACAACTGAAGCACTTAAATGTTGTATGAGTCTTCTGCTCCTGTTGTACCTGCTGGGTGTCACCTTCATGTTTCCCATAATAAAAGTCATTAACTAGCATAATCAATTTTCCTTTCTCAGATTCAGCAATCTTGCCTGTTGTGCTCGAACATTCTGTTTTGGCCACTCCCAGGAAAAAGTTATTTACCATATCTGGACAACAATACTGGATGGAAGTGAGGAGAAGAAGAAACAGAAACAAAGGTATCAATCTTTCTTGCCAAACTGCATCAATCACAGTAACATTTTAAAAACTTGAGCCACTCATTAACTGGAGTTGGATACAAAGCTCAATTCTCTGACACACTGACTTTATTCATACTCAAATAGAAATTTTGACCAGTAACTGTATCAAAATAAAAAGGTAGGTTTACACTGTTATCTTTGTCTCAGTAGCAATTTAACAGATGTAGGTCAACTGGCTACCTATTATCATAGGCAGTTACCCTCATCAAATTCACAGGAAGCTGGCCAAAGGCTCAAAATGTCACAGCTGTGGCAGACAGAAGTCATACACAGACAGCAAATATACCTCAACTCACTGGAAAAATAAGGCTAAAAGTGGCAGGATGTATAGCCATCCTACTTCTTTCTTCCTCTCCATGACTGCAAGACACAGAGAGAGCATTTAGGCTCTGGCTGATCCTAGCCAGAAGCCAGTCAAACTTATATAAAAACATGGCACTCTTCCATAATAAAACAAACCCCACATTAAGTTTGCTATAATGTTTAAGAACCCAAAGTATTTTACCTTCATGTGATTTTTTAGAGGATCCAGAAGATTGAAATGAATATTGCACTTCGGACAGGCTCGTGGAAAAGGTCCTCCATTTTTAATGGTGCTTGCTACAGCATCTGTACCTGTAAAATTTAAAATATGTTAATATTCAGAATTCACAAACAGAATACTCTATTATTATTCTAGCAAAATACGCAATTTCAAATGAAAACTATTACAACTGATGTAGCTGAGGTAACCATAAGCAAGGTTTTACAACCATCTTTTAACTACCCTTTCTTTTTTCCTAACTCACTTTGTTCTGTTTGATACAGGCCTATAAACAACTTTTACAAAATCTTAGCAGCAATCAAGGAAAAAATAGGAGGGTGAAGGTAGCATGACAGAGACAAAGTATTAATTCTATGCACAACCCACTCCCCAGATAGCACGGATTTTTGATGTTTTAAATAACTATGACTCTCAAATGAGCATGTAAAACTTGTTTTACGCCATGACCTGACCATCATCACAATAGGGTTTGGATAATGGGTTTTGGAAAAGAATTTCACCATCTGGGTCTCAGTGAGACTATTTCTCTCTGGACAGTTGTTGGAACTCTGGCCTATTCAGAAGCAGCATTCCTATTGAGCAAAGGAGAACCTAGCGAATAAATCCTCTAAGTAAATACTCCCAGTAATGAACAGAAATAGTATTTTTCTTGTCAACATAAAATGATTAATACCTTTTGAGCAAAACCAAAAAAGCCTTCGTTAGCTTAAACCTCAATGAATAAACCCATGCTTCCAGTTTTCTTCAAACTGCCAAAAAACATCAGAGCAGGTGCTACTTTTCCAGATGAAGTTCTCTTGCATTCTCAAGTCATATAGCTGGATGACTCCGTGCTGAGTATGTAGTTTAGAATAAGAGGTTAAGCACAGGAAGAGTTTCAAGTAACATCTCAACTGCAGAGTCAATTGTACCCTGCTCGAGCTATGAAAAAAAAAATGTAATAAAAATAACCAAACAAATTTATCCACCTCATAGCAAGGGAATAAGTAAACACGTGTAAGTTAAGAGATCACCATGCATTACAAATTTTTTCACAAAAGTAGTCTTGCATAGTCCATGACATAGACATGGATCAAACAGTAATCTTCCTTGAAGTTAACAGTATTGCTAAGAATCATAATTAAGCACAAAGTCCATCACATGAATGGTCAGCCATGCAAGAGATGTATTGCAATGCACTGCTGCAAATTGTTGCTATCACAGTTGGTTAAATACTCGGACACATCACAGCTAACTGGAGGCAAGCTGAAGAAAACAGGTTCTGCAGCAAGATTTTGTGTTCTGTAGTGCTTCAGTGCTGCATTCCATGACAGATTAGAAATTGCTATGCTAGCATGGAATGACTTAGAGACTTTGTCACAGCATTTAGAAAGATCCTTTAGTTATCTTTTGTATACTTTAGACTGCAGCACATTATCTGTTTTACCCAACACAGAGTGAAAGAAAATTTTTTGCTGCAATATTCCATATTGTAGCCACTGCCTTCTGGTTGCCAGGGAAGGGTCTGATAATAAATCAGCCTCAAACAAGCAAAATCCCCAAATATTAAATTATTCCCAACAACAGAATCACAGGTAGTGCCTCATTTTAACTTTATGGGAGAGAATATGTGGCTGGAAATCTCTCAAAGTCAAGAATAAATCTTTGTCTATTACAACCAGCTGGAAAGCACCTTTTGGTTCTGGAGGAAAACACACCTAATTATCAATATGCTGAAACAGCCAGACTACCTCTATTTTTGTAGGGAAGAAAAGGTCTTTCAAAGAACATCCTCTCTTTGAAACTTAAAAGTCTCCTCCCTTCCCACTACTTTAAACTATAAAAAACACAGCTGCAAAAGACAGGGAGGAACTGCAAAATGCAATAATTAGTCAAAGTACAGACTCACAGATAATTTCAGTTGAACCTGTGGAGGTGTTTTTGTCCAACCTCTCATTCAAAGTCCAACTTTCTTTGGGATGCTCAGAGCCACATCCAGTGAGCTTCTGAATACCTCCTAAAATGGGAGATTCTACAATCAGAGTCCTTGCTGCCTTGCCTGGCATTGCTACAATGATTATTTTTCCTTCTATCTAATCAGAATTGGTTGATAAATTCAGCAGTCACAGAACTCTTTCAATCTTGATCTTCTGGTTGGCTGTTTTTTAAATTTCAACTCTCTATTCAGTTATCTGATGCAGAAAATCTGGTTTAAGGGTATGACACTGGGGGCATTTATTCTGATCATCTGCCTTCACAGCTGCTGAACAAATAAGTAATTGCTTTACAGAATTCAAACAACTGAAACAACAAAGACCTAAAATCTGAACAGATAATAACCTAGGGTGTATTAACTTGTAAAGGTATGTAAACCCTTGCATAGAAAGGTTTTTCTTATTTTACAGGATAAGAACAGAGTTACTCATTTACATTGCCTTAATAGCATTAATAATACCAATCAACTTAAACATTACAAGAGTGCTACCTTTTTCCACACAACAAATGTATGGACTGACAGCTAAACCATTGGATTACCCTGCCTTTTAAAGATACATTTCATTATGGTGTTACTGTTGTAGAGTTAACTGCAGGTGTTAACAGTTGAATTGCTTCCAGCACCAACCTCACTAGGCATGGCCTTTTTGGGGGATACTCCATTGCCTTCAGAAGCAGCAAGACACTTAAATTCTCATAAATACTCACTCAAAACTACAGTGGTTTAAATTAAAGAACCTCAGGTTTTTTCCACAGTATATTACAAACACAGCAGTAATACCTACACTTCAAAGGATGGGGAAATGCACGTAAAGCAGTTAAGATCCCCCTAAATAATAAACCATCCAGAAGTTAGGAAAATTATATCCAACTCAAGACTAAACATTCAAAAGCCAGCGGAGAAGGAAAGGGTAAATGCAAGGAGATACAGACCCATCCCTGAAACACAGTAAGTCATACTATGCCCACCTGAATTCACTTGGCCTACTTTTCACATCTTGACCCATACCACACTGAGACAAGGTGAGTTCACAGTAATAAAATTAAGCTAAACAGCCAGTTTCTGCAACACCCACTGTTTGGAACAACCTCTGTCCTTCTAATGAGAAACATCTATCCTCTCTCTTGGTTCTATGTTAATGCTGGTTTAGTTTGTTACATAACTCTGTAAAACATTTGAGACTTCAGGTTGTATGCAGAATGAAATGTGTCATAACTCCTAATGACCAATCACAACACACCTATTTGCTCCCTTCTGCAAGAACAGTATTTTGCAGTATTTCTTCTTAACAAAAGAAAATCTCTAAATAACAACTCTGAAATCATAGGTTCAGTGCCTGATTAACATGCCCATCAAAACTTGGCTCCATCTTGTCCTGAAACTCATGTCTGCCACTGTAAGATTATCCTTGATGATGTAATATCAATAGAGAGATCAGTCCTCAAGTAGACCTGAAAAAACAGAGCTACACACCAAGAAGTCTGAAGTGCCAGCACAGGCCTTGTAAATCTGTCAGAATCACAGACTGTATATAGCCTTAAGACTATCATAAGCAATGACAAGGACCAGACTTAAGTTCAGACGCAATGATCTTAACTAAGAACATTCTTGAATATTGCCCTCTCAACAGCCTAGCTGCTCCAACAATTTCTTTTGGTGTAATAGGAAACTGAGTTAGAAAGTCATCTTCACCAGGCAGGGGAGACTTGCATCACACAGGTATTCAACCTTTTGAGAAGAAACAAAACCATTCCCACCCCCAAGATGTGTTTACTCAGTGGTAACTATCTACACCTAGCAAACAGTCTGGATAGTCTCCCATTCAACTCACAGAGGCAAAGACTCCCACTAGGCAAAGCTGATAACTGAGCATTTTGGAGAGAATTTACTACACTCGTACAGGAAAGATAATTCACTTGTTATATATGCATTTAATCATCCTAACATTTTCCATTGTAACACACCGTTCCTTCTCTCTAACATATATTAACATATTAAGTTCAAATGCACCACTGTAGGCATTGTTTGGCTAAGGTAATGAACACCTTCACAAAATAAACAGGCCATTCATTAGATACTATTTGTTCCTAGGGTTTTTTAATTTACTTAAACTTGCACCATTAGGTATATGAGCTGGTTACGTTGACATTTGCGTCTTGATCAACAAAGGCTTCTATACAGCTGGTATGACTTTAGCATTCTTCTGTATCAGAGACTATTCATTAGGCCATCAGGCACTGCCACTATATATTTAATTAACTGTAATTGTGTAATGACAGCCAGGGATAACACAGGAGGTCTGGCTGATTTTACAGAAGTAAAAAAGTATTGTTTTTACTGTAGAAAATCTGACTTGGAAGAAAAGACTATTTTTACACAGCAACAAATTTGGTAATAATTTCAATTAAAGCCTGAAGGGGTATTTCATGTATTTATAAAGGTGAACATTCTTAACTCAGCTTATAAAACTCTGATCTAATAAATTCTCTCTTTCAGAATATACATAGGTTTGTATTTGAATTGTTGTTTGTTCATTGAAAAAAAAAATAAAATAAAGCCTATTCTGAAAAATAATCAAACCAATTCCAAGTATTACTTAATATCTAGCCAGTATAAATCAGATAGATTCTTCTTTTTAATCAAAGTGCCTCTCTCAGCTAAGGTGTGTACACAGCTGCTGCATAGATCACCCATGTTCCTGTCTAGTTTGTCCAGTCCTCCACACAGCTGCAACTGTCAGGGACTTCAGGTACTCAAATCAGCCCAACAATTCTTGTTTCATTTTCAAGCTGCTCAGGAGTCTATTACCCTCACTTCATGCTATTAGTGAGTACTTTTGACAATGTTTTTTATCTATTACGAAACAGTTGGCTACCCTCAGACACACAATATTATTGTGTACAATATCTAAAATGATTGCAAGAAGGGGTAAAGTATACTGGATGCTGTATCACCAAGCCAAAAGGTTTCTCAACACACATTACAACACTACTGTAAAATCCTTAACATTACTGGGTGCATCTGTGCAGGCTGGGCCTGATTTTATGAACAATGGCAAAAGACATAGAAGTGGTAACCTACAATATAAGCATCAAGTATACTGTGCTAACAGATCAAATTAACAGAATAGGCGTATGAGAACCAAACTGTTTCAGACCTCTGGTGCACAACCCCTCATCAACATCTATCATTAACATAATGCTATGAATACATGTGTACAGCCCAGTCAACTCCTAAATACAAGAGAACAGTTCTTCTCTTGGTTATGACATTTTCTGGTTCCTCCAAGTGGTTAAAGTTAGTGGGAGAAGGGCCTCAAAGAGGTCTGAGACGGACTCTGAGAAAGACTCTCAGAATGCAAGTTACAGTTTTACGTACATCCCCAGTGGCCATCCAACCTGCAGATAAATTACCAATGCTGTTTAAATTAATGACACCCACTTAGCAAACTAATAAAATGATTGGTTGCTATCTATTAGCAGCTTGTCATTTCCCTGCTTAGACCTCAGAAATTACTATTTATGTTATCTTAAGCTAAAAAAAAAAGAAGAAAAAAAAAACCACAAAAAAACCCCCACCTTTAAAAAAAAACCCACAAAAAAACCCCCACCTTTAAACCTTTGAATTTCTAAATCCTATTGTCATATTACAGTAATAAAGATAGACTAAATATGGTATATTTAACATGTTTTGAACTACAATCCTAGATGCTTTTAAGTATTCCATTTTGCATTGAAAAGAGACTAACACAAATAAGCTTTAAATATGCAAGCAGGTCTCCTAAACAAACAAACGATCAACAAAGAATCAACAAAAAACTTTATTCTTTAGAGAACAATGGAGGGAATACTGACCATTTGCAAGAAATAAGATCTTTGCTTACTTAACAAAAAGTTATGAAACCCAGTAAGACAAGAATGAGATCACAGAATAGTTGGACACATGCAAGGAAACACACTACCAGACCTTCTTTGATCTATCTATTCTGTACCTAAGAGATGCAGAATCATCGCACCGAGGAGACCCCTCTGTTCTACGTAACTTGTTAGTATAACCAGTGAGGTCATTCACTGTACATAACCTGTTACCTAATGGAACAATCAGAAACAACTGTCATCTGTAACTTACAGACTGAATGACAGGATTCTGGTCCATTATTACAAAAGTACAATCCTTCACAAAAGAGAAGGGAAGTCCCAAGCTATAGGTCATTTAAGACTGAGTACACTGCATGCTTCGTATCTACTTCACCTGCTGTGACACAAAAAAGGGTGCTTTTTGGTTTGTTTTCAAGTAGTTTAAACAGTCTCTGCTGAAACACAATTTAGCTAGCTGGAAAAAAAAGAAGGAAAAAAAAAAAGAAAGAAAAAAAACCCCAAAAACCCCAAACAACCCAAAACTAAACAATATTATCAAACTATGTACTCTTTCCATTTCCCACCTTTTCAGGCAGGATTCGTTTGGTCTCATCTGCTCCAGCTTCTATACATAGCAGTCAAGACACCAAGACCATCCAACATTGAAGGGAACCCACTAAGCAGACTCAGTTTTTCTCACACTGTTGACAGCCCCTCTTGTGCATTCATGCTAGTCAAAGAGTGCTGGATATACTGAAAAAATCCTTTATCAGTCTAAAAAAAAAAAAAAAATAGTAGATCTAGCAATACTTTTTTTTCCTATCAAAATGAGCATTATAAGACACCAGTTGATATTACAGTCAGTCTAATCCACTGAAAAGCAAAGTCTGACAACACAAGAGTCCAAAGTTTATTTCCTTTAACATTATACAGTCTTAAGCACAGGGGGAAGAAAAAAGTAACTATACTATGTTCTAGAAATCCTATTTAAAGTTGTAACCCAAAGATCTGCACTCCAGTTAAATGACATCAGGCTGTTTCCTTCTCATATCAACTACTACAGTTATACCCACCTGTTACATTCACTGCTGGCCCAGTCTGGTACTGTGGAACTCCCGAGTTCTCTCTCACACCAAACAGTATACCAGATGTATTATCTGGTGCAGCTGGTGGAGAATCCATAATATAATCCTAATAAGATATTTTCAAGAGGGAAAAGAAATTTTAGGTTTAATATTTTTTTACTTGCAGGCTTCAAAGGGTTTATTTTAAAAACATATGATTGCTTAAAAGTACTCCTAAGTACTCAGCTGTAAATCAAGTTAATTACAATCTCCCCAAAATAGTTTTGTTTGACATTTTAATAAGTTTGCAACTCTCATTAGTGGTTGTGAATTTATTCATAGCTATGTATCAGAATAGTAAAAACAACCATAAGACATGGGAAAGTCCATCTTATGAAGTATTACTAAACCTGTTTGAATTGCTAACTGTAACTGCTTTCGTTGGAAAGTCTGATGATATTTCAAATTACACTCGTTTTTCAAAAAAACTCAGGCATTTATGTGTTACTCTTGTGTAACTGCTAGGTGCAATTTAAAAGATCAGAAAACACAATTCAAAAGTAGTATAAAGTTGCAACAAGCAGAAGCTTCTCAAAGCAAGACAATATTAAAGAAGTCAAATTCTACTAAGTGGTGAAGCTTTAACTGAAGTAAAAGCATAGGATGTTGACTGGGAATGGCAATTATACAGAATATTACTAAGAGTTCTTTTTCATGTACAGTAATTTCATAAGGACTTATGTAAATAATATAATCAAACCCTATTTTGAAAGCACACAGCTAATGTAAAAGTTGGTTCATGTTACTTAGTGTCTTCTTATATTAAGTTTTGTGCACCTCCAAGTACAGGTAATTCTCTTACCATTCAGTTTAAAAATTTGTCCTTTAATACCACATAAACTTGAACAGTCCACATTTCCTGGCTCCAACACTGGCAACTGTTAAAATTAAACACCTTCACTGATCGCTCAATAGGCAATATTGAGAGGGAAAAGAAACATGAAATTTTGTTCTCTTTACACTTATTCAAGGTTCGGAGCAAGGTAGGAGAAATACTCTCACCAGTACTGTTAACATCTCAGTAAGCCATTTATCCTAACACAACCAACCTGAAACATGAAATACTTTCAGCAATAGTAATAAAGAACTATAAAAACCTTATAATAGAGTTAGGATTAATTTCAATGTTAAAGTATGAATGCCAAAATACTGACAACTTGATCTTTCTACTCTCAAATAATTCACTTGCTTACACTTCATCAAGCTGTACTGTGAAACAAAGAATTTGACATAAGTAGCTCCATTTTCCTTGGAAAAACAAAATAATCACCCAAGACATATACACAGACTTTGTCATCAGTGTATCCATGAGACAAAGGCCAAAATACTTGCTGCTGTAGAGATCAATCTCAAAAAATGCTTCCTATTCACAATCGTGCTACTTATTTGAAAACATCTGCATGATGGAAGTGGCCACAGCTTAGGTGCATAACCAAACATAGAGATATGATAGGCTATTTCAGGACTCCTAAGTATCAGAAAATATTTGAACAAAAAGGAAGATACCTCTCTTGCCATCCTGCCTTTCTGTTGTACATCTCTTAAATGAAGAACTTGAAGAACCTTAATGATAATGAAGATCCATTCTCTCATTTGGGGAGCCATCTCATCCAATCTAACCAAACTAAACAAACTTTCTAGAGTAGTTGCAGAAATACTTATTAAATTGCTCTAATCTGTTAGAAGTAACACTTACTTGAGCTGCAGTTACAAAACAGCAGGTGTTACTGTAGCCACAATAGTTTCAGACTAGCTAGTGAAATAAATTACAAACAAAGCAGCTTCAGCTAAACCCTACTTCCAGGACAACTGGCACAGGCTCTTAGCGTGGAGGACCACACACTCCACCTATGTTTAAAGTATGACCAATACAACAGGCACATGCAAAATCTGATTCTGTTACTTCTCTGTGGTTGATTTATTTTCATGTGCTGCTAACACTTGAACTTTCTTCAAAATAATAACCTGGGTATCTTGAAAGCATGTGTACATCTCCCTAGAATACACTCAAAATACCTGGCAAGGAAAGAAGTAAAAGCAGACAGCCTGGAAATTCAAGGTCTTGTCACTTTCAAAATGTCCTTGTCTGTTTATAATTATTCTTTTCATGCAAATTGACTCTATCATTTTTCATACAACCCCCCCCCAATATCTTCCCATGCTTTAGAAAGCAAAAACATTTTAAAGAAAAACATTTACCGTATCAATGAAAAATACAAAATGCAACTAACATACAGGTGTTCTCTAATGCATAAAAGCAAAACCCAACATCTTTATAAATTAATATCCTAAGGCTCAAGTGAAGAAAAATAATCCACCACCACTCTTAGTTTTCCAAGTGACTACTGAAACTACCAAGTCCATACTGCACATCATAGATGCCCTAACTGTGGAAACAAACATAGTAACTGATAACCAAATCCACACATTAAAATTACCATGTGTGGCACAGGATCTTGGCCCTCCCAAAATTAACTAGGAGCAACTGGAAACTGAATCACACTCGGACTGACAGAAGTTCCTCTTAAGTAGGGGAAAGATACAGACAAAATTGGCTGGGGCTTATTGGGAGAGCATTGTGATTGCTGAAATAGAGAAAATCTTCACCTCTAAGAACAAATTTTTCATAAAGAGGATCATACGCAACATATACGTATGTTTTATATGTGCCATCATATACAACAGCACTAGCTCTGACTGAATTAGAATTGCTGTGAACAGTACAACTGAAGCCAAATTAAACTCAGAATTTCTGGAACTGCATTAACACAGTGCAGTAACAAGAACACAAAACCTAGTCTTTCACAGTAAGTCAGTGAATCAATCCTGTGACTGGAAATGGGTATTTTTTCAATGATAAAACTAGAATAGCAAACATTAACAAATGATATATTATAGATCATGTTATGAAATTGAGGAAATGTGTTCCAAGTCAGTTTGCAATCAAAAGCTATCAGTTCCCACAGACAACACTGTCACATCCTGCAATTAAGAAACACTGCAGCATATTAGGAGTGCTAAGGCACTCTAAAGGATGTCCAGCTAAAAAGGGGTCCTGCCACAGTGTCTAGTCATACCTCACAGCCACAATATTTTACTTTCGCTGCTAAGTTTCAACACCTGGAAGCTGAAGATCCAAATGCCAAACACTGCCCAGAAAAAGATTATTTGAAACTCTTGCCCCTTCGGAAGAATCAAGTAAGGAAGAAACAGAAAAAGTGTGAACAAAAACACCACAAAAAGCCCAAGGCGAACGAGGAATTCAAACTAAGGACATGAACTGAAATATAAGTAGCATACCTATGACACTAAGAACAGCAAATGGCAATGGGGCACAAATGCCACATTAAATTGTTTTCAATAATGGTATCGTAGTTTATCTCATCCAAGTACGAAATTTTTAATTTTCATTCTTTCTCTGTCGCAAATGTCCAACAGCCAAGGCAACAAAACCAGCATTTAACTTGACTCCCTAAAGTTATCATTCTGAGGTTCTGTGGCAATCCAGGAAAATCTATGATACACAAACTATGTGCATCACTCCCATGGGCTTTTCAAAGAGAAAAATTATGCCGCCAAATTGTTTCACTTACTGACCCTGCAACTTTTGGTTACTTAAGCCCTCCTTATCAGGCTATTGTTTCACTACAAGTGCTAAGTGAACTACAAAGCAAAAACCAGGAGCTACCACTATACTATTCTCTTAAGAAGTAAAAATCCCAAGAGAGGGTCTGTAAAGATCAGGTGGGAAAAGCACAATGTTACTTTAAACACCAAATGCAAGCTATTTAAAAATGAAATAAACATCAATCAGATCTGTCTCTGAACAAAAAAAAAATCTGCAAAATTTAGAGAACGTGAATTTCTATTATTTCTCCACACAACATGATCTAGACAGTACTTATTTCTCTTAATGCCTAAGATTTTCATTTAATGAAATTCCACTGTTACTAAAGCTATCATCTTTGCATCTTGCAAATCAGTATACTTAAACATATATTTTAATTCACCAGCGCAAGGTTATGGTCCAGAATCTTTACAGTTTACATAATGCTAGTATATACTCTAGTCCAGGTCTTCAAATTACCAGACTGGCTCAGCATGTTGCTTATTAATTTATTCAAAAGTAATTGCACCTGATTCTTTGATAGTTTAAGGGAATAAAAATTTACCTGATCGAGTATTACAGGCTCTGCTGTTAGAGTAGTCACTGGCCTGGATACAGGTTGAGCCACTACAGGAACCGTGATATTTCTCGATACTGGCTGTGTTGTCACCGGAACAGTTACAGGTCTGCTAACAGGCTGCGATATTCCCAAACTTGACCCAGGCATTTGCTGCGTTGATAAACATCCAGCAACCGGTCTCTGCGGTGTTTGTGAAGTTCCTGAAACATTCACTGGTATAGACAATGGCTGAACTGCTACAGAGCTAGTTGTAGGTCTGGATACAGACTGAAAGACCGATGAAACAGGCATGGCACTGGGACTGGAGGCAGATGGTGCATAATGGTGACTGTCAGACTTGAATGTAGTAACTGTACCTGTTGCAAAGGATTCCAAAGTTATCTTTCTATAATTTTGCAGTCAGATGTTTCACAAGCGTTGTGCATTTTTTTTAATTACCATATTAGGACAATAAAGTACCTCTACTGGGTGCACCATTCTGTATCCCCCTTCGTGATGAGCTGAAGTTGACTCTGTTCAATATATCTGTCAAAAGTTACATTATCTTAATTGCAGTTAAATTAATAGCTTAATTGATTTTCAAATTAAAAGTAGCATTCATATCCACTAAGTAAGCCAATTAGGATTTGACTAATAAATTAGAAGATTTTTCTAAAATAAATACCTGGCAAAACAAAGTGCAATTTGTACAAATTAAGACATATTCTTCCCTCCTTTTAGGTTAAGCTAGTTCACCTAAGAATCTCAGTTTTTGTTTTCTCAGAAATAGATTAACACACAAATACAAATGCAAACAAAGAAGAACATTTAATAAACATTCAGCTTTGGTAATTATAATCCATTTACTTCTACTTCTCATATATATAATAAGTTCCCAAATACTGTACTGCTCTACACTAAAGGAAGCATTTTGTCTCAACCAGTAACCACACAATTTGCTTCTGTATTACAGGAAAATACAGCACTTACAAACTTGGGTTTAGACTTCATGATCTCCATTTTCCAGTGTGAAAGACAAATAATCAGACCAGCAACCAAAGTAGTTGTAGTATTGGAACTGCATTACAGGAGGACTGATTTTTATCAACATCCTACATGGTAGTCTATGACCAGAGTTCTAGCTCACAGGAAACACATGTAACAACTTAAGATTTGATGTTTACTCACTAGCTAATGCCACCAACATCCCCCAACTTTTTACATCTTCGTCTGGGGTTTCTGATCATTCCAGGAAGGTACAAAATTATTCGTCAAATCCAAGTATTTTTCTACTCCAGATTCTCAGTTTTGCTACTGTTGCAGTTGAGTTACTTGCTCTGACATGTGAAAATATGCATATGAAACTAGATTGATCCTCCAGTATTTAACCAACAAGATTTAAAGTTCCTTCTCAAGCCGGGGTCAGATCTCAAACACTATAGAGTATCTACATATTGCATTTAACAACCTCAAGGCTGTTTCCAGCAGCAATGGCTCATTAGTGTACACTACTGAGGTTGATGAATAAAACTAATAGCAGTAGAGCTCAGAAGACCACAGCTTTCAACCTGTCACCTGCATTTAGATCATACTAACAAAAAAGCAGCTGTAAAGAGACCCAAACAGGTTTACATTCTTTAAGCTATGACAAAATGTCATTCTGTAACAGTAATGCTATTTTTTACTTCAACACAACACTAACTATGAGCAAGAATTATCTTAATTTGATATTTAGTTGAATACATATTTCTTCATGCTTGTTAATAAGTCTATACCTCACATTTGAATTCCAGAATGAAAGGAAACTTCATCTACCTAAAAAAAAAAAAACATAACAAAAAAACTAAACAAAACAACCATCTATCCTAAAAGTTGTCTCACAAAGTATATTCGGCTTCAGTCTGATGCACACACAATTGACATCCTAAAAAACAAAGGTAGATTTTACTGGTTTTAAAATGTCAATAACTAGATTTACATGACTCAATTGATTCATCACAGCCTTGATGCAACCTGTTCCCTTCCCCATCAAAGTGTTATTTGTCCTGTGTAGGTAAAACAGCACTGAAGTATAAGAAAGGTAACATGCAGAACAACATTTTAAAGTAGCAACAAATTACAGGTTTGTATCATTATGAAAAGGAAGCAATAAATATGAGCAGTAACTGCAGGAAAAATGAACAGTTGCAGGAAATGGTAGTGGGAATAAAGTGTAAATTACTTTTCATCCTAGTCAAACTAATCCTCCAGTACATCAGAAACACTTTATTGCACATGACACTGTACCAGCAGGTCAAAGTTGAATTTTTAACCCTTGCTTCAAGTTTTCCACACCAGCCTGTATAAGAGCTGATAATTGCATTGTCAGAAAAAGGTAAAAAAAAAAAAAAATAAATATGCTATGTACTGCAGAAAATATACCTTTCAGAAAACTTGCAACTACAAGCAAGTTTCCATTTGTCATCTAATTTTTCATCTTATCAGAGAGGAATTTACCCACGGAAAAACTAAACAGTGACAAGAAAAGTTGAGTTCACTGTGTCTTGCCTATCGCCAATAATAAACTGAAGCCTGACTACTGCCAGGTAGTACTACTTACAAGCCAGAGAAGAACTGAGGTCATTCTTCCATAGCTGTTTTTGATAGTGAAGATTACAAAGAGAAAAGTTGAGGAAAGGGAAGGAAAAGAGACAAAGTAAAAAGTTATACCATAAATGATTTTACTTGTGTCAGGACCGAGTATGGACAGCACTAGAATATGACACATACATTTTAAGTATCTTTTACTGAAGTTCTTGAGGTTGCTGAATCATATTAAAATTATATATGCTCTCACCTGAACTATTTCTATCCTTTATGACTACAAAAAATTCTTGAGACTACAACAACCGCAATGAAACTTGGTATATTTGTTGTTCCAATGTACGGCTTGTGCCTTAAGAGTTGTTCTATGTTATGACCTACTGCCAAGGACCAGCAGCAATCCAGGGGTCTCTGGACCTTCCAGGAAACAGTAATAAAGGTTATTTTTCAGTCCTTCTAGAAGTTTGTAACTGCAGAAAACTTCTTAAAGCAATTTTAAAACATTCCTCAAATTTTCAAGAGGATCTAGAATATTTTTAAAATATTAAGAAACATTAACCCTTAGGAACTATTTTCAGGTGAGAGAACTTTAACATCATCTTCAGTCTTTCTTTAAAGCACAACTTCCCACTTTTTTAAGCTAGTGCAAGAAGCATTAGACTTACTGTCCCAGTGAGTCGTAACAAAGTAAAATAGAGTTCAGATGCAAGATGAAAGTATCATGAACTAAACTGACTGAACAGCTAATAACAGTTCTAAAGCTCATGCACTGGAGTGTAACAGAAAGCTTAGTTTAACATTTAATCTTGAGATTCTTCACTGCAAACTATACACCTTCAGAAAACAACTATGGAAATCTTGGATAAAGAGATGAGGCACAAACTGAAAGCAGTAACCTCACCAGGCAAAATCCTGAGTATTCAATAGCTAGAGAAACCTTAGGTCACACCTCGTAACAAATGACGGCAAGACGGCTGCACACAGAAAACAAGAAGTTTCATTACTAAAATTCAAGTAGTAAAAGTGATGTTCTCCTTTACTTACCTGCACAAGCACATGACAAACATGGAATTCTGACACATCTGCTGTCATCACAACCACCTAACCTCACTCCCTGCACTGGCTGCATTAGGAGAAAACTACAAAATTTGATGAAAAAAAATCTCTTCGTTTCACAGGGGATGAACGAATTTTTTATTATTAATGAAAATCTCTCTCTTAACAGAGAGGCTTCTACCATTTTCACATTAAACACTTTTCCTGATTGTTCTTTTATTATAGACACCTTAAGACAGTTACCTTCCTTTTGTCAGAATGATGTCCACCCAATGAGACTGTCCACCAACACATGAAATGTGGGGTGGAGAAAAAACAGATACTTAAATTCACACACATTCCTATAGCCGGGAGATGCTTCCAAGTATGTAACTAAATATCAACTATATTGACAGCAATTGCATGCACAGTTTCAGAACTATATATATTTGATTGTTAACCATATTGCTAATGCCAAAACTTTCAAATGTCCTTGTTTTGACTGTAGAGACTGAAGTTTAAAGGTAGACAGAGCTGCGTACAACCTAGATTTTAGAACGGAATTTCTTAAGAAATCAAGTTTTCAGTATGACACTGACGTAAAAAAACAGCTTTAAGGTGTAGAATTTCTTAAGTATTACTGTTAAGGGGGGGAAAAAATAAATCTCTGTTTTCAAATTAAGTTTAAAGTTTTACATCCAGAAGTACCTATTTTAAATTATGGAAAATGTCGTCTTACATGTACTAGCTGGCTTTGAGCTGGAGATTTCCCCAACAAAGATCGGCTCATCATCATCATCATCCTCTTCCACTTCTTTCACTCTCTTTTGCCACGGTTCTAGCTCCTCTTCTTCACATTCCATAAATAACTCTGCCATCTTGAGAGTAGACAAGAAAAAACAAAACACACATAGCAAACTATTCAGTACTTTCATGAAACAAACATTTCACTGCTCAGTAAAGATTACTGCACTTGAAAATAATTCTTTCCCTTCCCCACCCACCATGTTCTGCACAGGTTGAACCTGATCTAAAAGATCTTCAAAGACAGACACCACATCACTTTTCTGGTAATTACCTAAATTCCAATTTTTGCTGCTAAGGATGAAAAGAGACCAAAGATACACTCCATAATTATTTTTTTATAATCCCCTTGTAACTATTAGAAGAAGCCTCTAACAACACAATGCAAGGTATCTTTAAAAAAAAAAACAAACAAACTACTCCTACGCCTGGTGATTTATAAGAAACCCAAAGACCCTATTATGAAGCATGCAATATAACCTTGCACAACGGAGTTACTGAAACGCTAATTACAGCTTTAATCTCTTCACATCTAAATAAACCCAACCCAACCAAACCCCCACCCAAACCCACAATCTACCACAGCCCCACAGATTTTCTAAGATTTTGTCAGGCCTTCCCCTGTAGTCACATTTTCTTCAAAACCACACAAAACCCACAGAACAAAACCCAAAAAAATCATCCACAAGAAAAGAAAAGCAAATCCAAACGCCACCCTGAAACAAAAAACCCACAACAATTAAATAAAAAAAATAAAATCCCAACCCATGCCCACAACAGTGTTTTTATCACCAATTAGGACTTCATAAACATTTTGCATTTATCTCACTAGAATGAATCCCTTGTGCCTGGAGACTTATTCTTACAGTAAGGAAAAAAAGTCTTGTATGAAAATAGTAATCAAAATATGTAACTTCTGGAATTAACCAAATTAACATCAGCACTTCTAACCACAACTGGGTTTGATTTGGGTGTGTTTTTTTTAAATAGTGATGTCAATTAAGTTTTCTTCTTTCTTTTCACATCCTCTAACATAACCTTGAAAGTATTTCTGAACTTTCCTGTATGGAAATAGGAAACTTCCACATTTCTTTACACACACTACCAATGATCTATTGCTACTAAGACCAGTAATTTCACAAAACCACAGTGTTGTCTCAGCAATAACCTGGATCAGGGCCTCACATACAAAGATACTTGCTTTGCTTTAGAAACAGAACTTAACAAAATTCAGTGGCTCCATTATTTGGTGAATTGGAAAGGAAACAATGCAGTTTCACATGAAGAATCCAGCCAGTATATGAATCCTAATATCTAACCACTATAGGAATTCCTTTAAATTAATAAGCAGTTAAGCAGATGAAATTCAATTCATCACTGGACTGCTTTGACAAAAAATGAAGAATATCGGAGCCACAGTTCCTTTCATGAAGGGCACAATCAGTATTTCTGGTCTTACTACCAGGCTACTCCCAACAAAAAGTATTACCAGTACTTCTTTCATTCTTATGCTGATCCAACACTTACCTGACAAAGCAAACTAGATACTGAAACCTGACCTCCCACTATTACACAGTGGGAAGTTCTCTGACAGTTTAACTTCCTAAACCCAATAGCCAAGGCACCAGATCAGCACTAATGTATATGTTTATGTCATTGAATCCTTATATACAAGGTGGGGGGGGAAAAAAAAACCAAGATCAAATTCATAATCATAAACTGGTACATCTTAAACTAAATTATTTATCTTTATTATATATGGTTTAATGGTGGACTTGGCAGTCCTGGGGTAATGGTTGGACATGATGATCTTAGAAGGTCTTTTCCAGAGTGCGACTCTGTTAAAGGACATTCCTCAGCACACCTTTTCTTTACTAACACAGAGGCAAAGTTTATAGACTTCCAGGTACAATGAAATATTATTTCAGATTATTTTTTTAACAGAACTGACAACATAAACATGAGTTGTGGGGGAGTTTTCATTATTAAAAAAGAAAAAAAGTTGTATTTGACCTCAAGTAAAAAAGCAACCAATTATAAAATGTGCTCAGAGAATGCAAATAAGAGCATGCGTAATTTATACTAAAAGCACAAAACAGGCACCAGCAATCCGTATGTTAGCAAAATTTAACAAGATGCATGTGATAACCTCAGCTACACAATAATGCAGATGATTTTTTTAATATAGTTAAAAGTAATTTCATAACATATCCATGGACTTCAAGAAAGTTACACCAACTGGTGGCACCTCTTAGGGATATTTCATTTTATGAATCAGGATGTATACGTTAAGGTATTCTGAAAAGGTGACTCAAAACATATGGTAGCTTTTAAAAGACAAGTATCAAGATTATTTCAGACCTTTTAATCTATTTCTTTTAATCTCAATACCATAATTTGAAGTCAAGCTTTCACTTTTTTCCTGACAACAAAGCCAACCTAATGGGTTCCCCTCCTGTTCCTGCACTGCTCTCTCAGTTGTGCTAGTACAACTTCTCAAGGGACTAAAACGTGAATCAGTGCAGGTTAAAAATAACTTGGCCCACTAACAGTTTTACCAGCACAACTGAGAAGTCAAAAAACGTGTGGCCTGAGCAATCAAACTTTCAGTAAGGGGGAATGGGTTTAATTACAAGTGTCAGGATGTGCTCAAATGGTCTCCATTACCAAAGGAAGTCCATACACCCATTTTTAGATTACAACTAAATTCCAAGTTTTCAGCTTCTTTAACTACGTTGACATAAAAAAATCCATTCCAGGAATCTGGCTAGTGGTTGCTCTCAAAGCCAAACCCAACAGTGAATCTTTCTCCGCTCTCCACAAATGTTTCCCAGTTCTTTAAAGCACTTAAAAATTATCATTAAACTGTATCAAGATATTACTTTAAAAGGCAACTGCCCAGCAAAATCTAAGGCTAGCCATATAAATTCATTAGACAGGCAGAGATAATCAACCCGCAAAAATACAATTCTAAGAACATTGTTATTGTTATCAGACAAGCAATGAACTGATATGCGAAAAAAAATAAAATTGAACTTATTGCACAAAAGAGTACTACAGTTCACATAAAATAAGAGCTTTAAAAGCACTAGTTCAAACATCTTCATTTATCACAGCAATTATGTTTAAACATAGCTAAGTTTATTAAAAACCAGGGGGGCTGTTTGATTGGGGCTTTTTTTAACTGTATTTAAAAGCACTCACATTGAATCAACAAAAATGATACAAACATTACTAAATATAACAAGAGTATAACAGCTTAGTCAAAACAGCAGAAAGTGATCTGTAGAAATGCACCTAAATCACAATCAATACAATATAAAACCATGAGAAATGCAGCTGCAATCACATTTAGAGTTACTGAAAACCCATTTACTACTTTAGATGCAATTCACCTGTTCCACTCTTAAAGTCAAGTGAGCTTTCCCATACTCAACACTTCTTTGGATTTGCTTAAAAGAACTGAAACCAAATCACTATTATGAAATTGGCACCGAGCTTAAAGAGCGAGGGAATCTACTTTAACCAGAAAGTTCTCCTGCTGGCCTTGTCATCTTTCCATAATATGAGCATCAGTGAATTATTCAAATATTTTTTCCCTTATTAACTGAAGTACAGTTAATACCTGCACTTCAAATGACCATGGAAGTTAAAACCTGTGTTGCAAATAATATATGGTGAGCATGCACGTTGTATTTTTCAGATAACTTCCTGTACAGGCACATGGCACGTTAGTTGTAGAGGAGTGCGTAATCCACAGCATCACGACTGTAAGTGATTTTATTTTTATTGAGTCCTGCATTTGTTTCAGCAGCAAAGAAACAATGACCAAGCTGAAATTGAACCTGGGAGCTTTAAAACGCCAAAGTATAAAGCAACTTCCCTCAAAACCAAACCTAAACTGTCAACACCACTCTCTCTGCCATGAGGCGGTACAAGCTCCGCCTAGGGAAGGGCAATATTGCCTTTGCAAACGAGTCAGAAGTTCACACCCCCGAGCTGCGATGGGTGCGAGGCCGCGGGAGAAAGCCAAGTTCCCCCGGGCAGCCGAGCAGCTGCCTCTCTGCCCCCAGCGCCGCCGTCTCTGGTGCAGCCTGACCGTCCTGCCTACCCGCGCCGAGTGACCGCAAGGACTCTAACGGAGACTGCAAGTTCGGGTTTGGACGAGGCCCGCGTATCACAGCACTGGCGGGAGGGGAGAAGGCCCAGCGGCAAGCCCAGCATCCGCTGCCAATGGCCGGGGACCCTGGCAGCAGCCAACCCCTGGACAGCGCAGACAGGGCGGAGCGAGCCCTGCCCGGGACGCCCGTGCGGGCAGACCCCCCGTTTCCCAGCAGGGCCTCGCGGGGGCTCTGAGGAAGCCCTCACGACGCGGGGTCCCCATCCACAGACGCGAGGGGGGTGCAAGGCCGCGCTCCGACCTAAGATGGCGTCGCTCTTACAGGCGACAATCCCCCCGCGGCCCGCCAGCAGCCGAGTGGCGGCTCCCTCCGCCCAGGGAGGTGGCAGGCCGCCCCGGCAGAGCAGGCCGAGGAGAAGGAGCGGGTTGGCTTACCGTGCTGCGCGTCCGAAGAGGCCGCAGCAGGCCGCGCGGGCTCGGTCGCGGGCTGGCGGGCGGATGGGAAGCAGCCGCGCTGGCGGACGCGCCTCACATCGCCGGACCGCGGCGCCCCACCTCAGCCTCCGCCGGGGGAGGCCGCGCGGCGCGCTGCCTGCCGGGTAGAGCGCGGGTCAGCCCCACAGCGGCGCGTGCTTTCCGGCAGCCGCGGGGCGGGGCCGCGCGGGGGCGGGGCCGCGCGCCATGTGCCGGGCCTCACACCCCGCGGCCGGCTTCGGCCTGTGCGCCCGTCGCCGCGCGCTGCTTCAGGCCTTGCTGCGCCTGCGCTCCAGCGCTGTGCAGCCGTAGCCGTGGCGGGCCCGAGAGCCTGAGCCGTGCGCGCCTCGGCCGTATGTGGGCCTCTCTCGCCGTGCAGGGCCGGCGGGCGCTTCCCTTGGTGGGCCGCGAGCGGAGGTCAGGCATTTCCATTGCGGTACATTCGATCACAAGCGCTAGTAACTCTACATGTGACCGAAGGAAAGCTAGAGAAAGCTGTACCCAGAGTTAACATTGTGTGCAGGCAACTTAATGTAACAGTGTTTCCAGAATTAGTGGAGTACAAGCTTCTAAACTGAACAGTGTTCTGACTGGAGGTTTGTTGTGTGTGTGTATTTTCCTTGTGGGTTTTTTCACAGTCATTTACCTAGTTGGTTAGATAACTGAAATACATGGTCAACTGTTCCAAACCTTTACTCAATAAAACATTCCCATTACTTTCAGCTGGACATTGTGAAACTGCTAGACAAGGCCTAAACTGGGCAGTGAAGCCATGGTTGCTAAATAAAACAGTCCTGGAGTGGAGTACCACAAAGAGCCACAGCATTCTTCACTCAGAGTTTACACAAGAAATTCTCTGAATCAAAAGGTGACTAAAAAATCCAGGTTTTCTTGTGCCTTTTTGTCCATAGTGCGCTCTCACCCTGGCCAACATCTAAGAATGCTCCTGAGTTTAAAATTTCCCCTGCTTAGTTTTGCTGTCCATTCTACCCTAAATAAATAAATAAACAAACCCCCAAACCTACAAACAAAAACCCCTCACAGATCTTCATTTAGTAGAATTTGAAAATATTTCTGGTGAGTTTTGAAGATAAATAATGGGAAAGCACTTATCCAAATTAATCTGTATCACTCAGCTTTTTCAGCCCGTAATTCTGTTACTGTTGGTGACATCTGCCGTAGTTGCCGTCGGGCATCCTCAATTAATTGATTATAGATTCTCAAAGGTTTTTGCAGAAGGATAAATGAAGTGTCCTTCTTGTGAACTTAAGCTCTAAAGATTTGACTGCTGTGTTTAGCATGGAAAATATTCTGTTCATTTTCCCTATCATCTTTAACCTTGACGAAAAAAAACATTCGTAATTAAGTAATTGCTGCTTAGTGATTACACCATTAAATAATTTGGTTATTACAGTTTAGTAATTAAACAATTATTAAACTATGACATTCTGCCAAAGTAGGAGGAAAAAAGAAAGAGAAAGAAATAATCTTGATATTTGGCAGAAAAGGAGAAAAAATATGCGAACTAGAGAGGGAAACTTATTTTAGATAGAAGTGACTGTGAAGTGAGGTCTATAGTCCAGTTATTTGAAACACGTTTTCAACTACTCACGTCCTGAAAGATCATTGCAGGTGTTTTTGTTCAAGCAAGATAAATAAGCAAGATAAATATAAAAAGTATATTCAGGTTACATGGTAGAACATTGAAAAAGTGTGATATAACAGAATTAGAATCAACTTTGCACATATAATTAAATTTGTGCATTCTGAAGGTGCACAATTGGATACTGTCTGTTCTGCAAGACCCCTGCCTAGTCCTTGGAAAAATTTGTTTGACTATCATGTTTTTGCATCATCCTACAAAGCCATAGGAGCAAAACAAGTTTATCCAGTGAGAATCAATAAGCTTTCACAACTTCGAAACTCACAAATGAATGAAGGATAGTAAATAGCCCCCACAATTACAATAAAATAGTTCTTTCCAAGGCTCCTTTGGTTTATAGACAATCATCTTGGCTAAGCTTAGTAGGTGGTTAATGGGAAAGCCCTAAAACTTTGTGTTGCAACAAATAATTGGTGACTAATTAAAGAAAAAAGTTCAATGAGATCTGAGAAAGCTCTTTAAAAGGGAAGAGACTGAAAACTCAGTATGCTGTGATACAGGTGAGCTGTGTCTCTTTGACATCAAGATGTGAGACTTCATAGACTGCATCAGGAATGAAGGTGCCCTTCTAATGTTCCTCATGAGCCATGGAAAATATGTGGGATGTGCTGGGGTGGGGGACAGATAAAACCAGAGATTCCTACCCTCCACATTTAATAATAGTCCTTGGCAGTTATCATTGCAGTGAAAAAGTAGATCCAGGCAATTAAAGAACATACTCCTCCATGGTGTCCTTGCAAAAAGAAACACATGGGCAGATGCATTGGACAGGAAGATTTTTATCTCCTTTAGGAGAAGGCAATATGATGGAAAACATGCAGTACTTTCAAATGCAGTTTAAAAAACTGCAAGTTCTGGAGACACCAGCCAGAATGAAGTACAATGGAGGAAGGCGGCTTTATATGTAAGAGGAAGTACTGATAAGGTAATGAGATGTTTTAGCAGAACCATGCCTGAAAACTTACAGAGAAAACTGCAAACATATGATATGCTCTAAAAGAGAAACTTCGCAGAAGCTGATTACAGAGAACAATTGTATTTCATGCAGTTGGGCAGCATACATGCACTGTTGGCTACAGAAGTAAAGCTGAGCTTGAAAGCTAGCTAGTCTGAATTACTTCATCTTAGATCAACTGGCCTGTGACTTAACTACTAAAGGCACATTCCTTTTCCTTCTGAGAGTTATTGACAATAATCTCTCCCAGTTTCTGGTTTTTGTCTCAAAAGCGTTGTCTGTGCCAGAGAAGACAGTTGATTGCAAAATCTCTCAGTGGTCCAAAACGCTTCTGTCCCAGTGATCTGTTCTTCCACATCACCCTGTATCAACCACTGATGAATTAGCAGATGATAGTTTAATTTTGAGAGGGTGTACAGAAGTTTGTAAAGAAATAGCAGAAACTGGTAGATGTATTGCTTACAAAGCCAGAGAGTGTAACATTTCCTGTCTTGACTCCTCTGACTTTATACTGGTAGAGGGATGAATGAGTAAGTGAGAAATTATGAATGCAACTATCAGCTTTATTCTGCATATCAACTAGCAGTTTTTCATATTATTCTTATTTTGCTTACCATGTTCAGGCATTTTGAGGCAAGAGCACCAGCTAAGCATGAGGATTTTGTAGTTGAGTAGGCAAAGTGGGGGCAAATTGGAAACCAAAGCATGTCTTCTCAAATAGTAAATAATAACTAAAGACAAGCAAGTTGCAAGACAGCAGTTGCTCGCAATTGCTTCAGCTCAAACGTTAACAAAAAAAGAAATAAAATCCTCGTATTGATTCATAAAGACTAGAAAAATAAAAAAGGGGCAAGTAAATGTCTATCTGTCATGGATTTCTGTAACCAAAAGGCTCAGTATAATAATGATCAAGATGGTCATCTGTTTCTCTCTTATGGAAAAGAAGCTTGGGGCTGGGGAAGAAAAAATCCTCATATATCAATTGTCAGGTCTTTAAACAATGCATCGATGTCTGCAAAAGCTGGGTGATTACTTTTCACCTCAGCAAGATGCATTTTAACTGGGTTCTTTTGATTTTTAACTGCAGACATCCATCCATGTGTAGCTAAAAGGCAGAAATTCCATCAAGGTTTTTAGCAACACAGATGGTTTGGTTGAACTGCTTTACTTTTCCAGATCAATACTGAAGAGCTAGACAGTGGGAAACAAGGAAATGTAGCTGATACTAGAAACCTTGCTGTGCAAGAAATGAAAATATGTGCTTAAAGCATATAAATCACCTTAACTCTTACCATGAAATCATAAAACAAGTTAGTGTTTCATTCATTTGTCGTTACAGGCTGATTTGGATAACCGTTACCCATGCCATTAAAGATTCACAAAATCAGATGTACATTACGAATTACATTATGTTTGGATTAAGAATTTATAAGGACATTCTTGTAAATGTTGCTGTTAACATTCATCTTAAAAAATCCATTTTGTTATTATGATGACCTATCCAATTTTGTTATATTGGAAGTCTTCACTCACTTCCTCAACTCTCTCCACAACCAGAGGCAAATGGGAGATAGTGTATATTTATATATTTTAAAAAAAGAAATTCGCATTTCCTAACTGAAGCAGTGACAGGTGTCATCCTAAACTGTTTGCGCAAGCCTCCTACAAGTTTATAGGTTACATAAACATGGGGATCAGTTAAGCTTGCACCAGAATGTGGATACCTCTGTCATAGAACTTGGAGGTCAGTATAACAATGCCAGGAGCATTCCAATTGAAGCAAAGTGCCACATACAAAGAAAGTTACAGGGAATTTAGGTAGGGATCATAAATTTACCTGCACAGAAATGCAAGTGGATTACTAGGAGCACATAAAGTTATCAAACTTTTTTAGGAAACCAACTTTTACAGACTACAACTTTGCAATACATTTCATCAGACATCCCCTTCTGCTCTGCTGATACTAAAATATCTCTTGTGTTATTTTCAGTTTTGTGTTGATATTAAAAAATGAACTTTGAGTATTCTCTTTGCTGTTGATTTAGTAAAAAAATATAATATTTGGCGAGTGGTTGAAGCGTAGAGAAGTTTATAGTATGTTCTGAGATATCTTGACCATAATCCTGAAAAACAAGTTTTAGATGTGGCATGAGTTTAACATAATGCTGACTTATTATTAACCTCAAAGTTTATTTCATCGGACTTACACTGGACGACTGTGAAGTCTCCATCACTGAAGATTTCTAGAGTGAGTTAAAACATGTCAGAAGCAGACTTGGTACATTTAATGCTATAAGCTACTGGAGGAAGTGCTACTGTGGCAAGTACACCTAACACTGATGGTTTTTTTAAAATCCTACAGAATGAGGACTCCATTTGAATGTTATCTGGGAATCAGAGTGCAATTGTCGTATTCTGATTTAGTATGTCGGTAAAAACACAGCAGAGTGAGGAGGCCTTGCTCGTTAACATTGAAGTTATGGGTTTGTTTAATATGATTTGTTATTCTTAGAGGCACTACACGCATACAGCAAGTACCAACCTGCAGGATATTGCAATTGGAGTTGCTGCCAAAATTTTGCTAGAATGGGTATGTTCAGATGGGAAGGCTGTAACTATGAATGCACAAACAGATACTAAAAGAACATCTGCAAAACAAACACTGTTCAACACATGTATGGTTTATTCAAGTATTCCGTAAGATACGTTTGTAAAATTGATTGCATTTAGTCTGCTGTGGTTTGTTGTTACAGTATCATACCTCCAGGAATTTGGCACAAGTATAAACACTAAGGGGTGAGCTAATCTGTTTATAACATGATTTTATAATGTTTGTTAGGCATACATAACATGTTTATGTTTTCCTTTTTGAGATGATATGAAAAGTCTAACATGCAACCCTGCTGAAAGTGTAAGCTTTCAATCCTTTAAACGTTAGAATTATGCTTCTGTAAAATGAGATAAAAATGCAACCCAAACCATAAATTGCCTTTTTAAACACTTCTAACTACCATCATGCAGAATAACAGCAATTAAAAAAAATAGTTAACGTCTCTAAGAGTCAGTGTCTCTTTGGTGTGCAGATATGTCTCCTGTCAGCATTACTCAAACTGTCAGATGAGAACACATGCTAAACTGCTTGAAGTTACAAGAGATGTTTGAATTGGATGAACTCTATCAGAGGCAAAATGGTCACAAACAGAGCTATTGCCATTACAAATCCAGTTTGTTTATTTGGATGCAAAAAAAAATAATTATTTCTTAAAAAAAAAACCAAAAGATTTGGTTTCCAGAAACTTTTCTTAATGACTTCAGGTTATAATAAAGTTAGTAGGTTAACATTAAGAAGTAACCCCTAAAATAGTTTAGTCTTCATTTAAGAAATTGATTTTAAAAAATGATACCATGTGCATCTGTTTAAATACTGGAACTGCTGTGGTTCTCAGATCAGAGACACAGGGAATACACCTTGCCTATTGGATTAGTTTTTATCATTCACCTTGGAACAAATTCAGTCCTAGCTGTCTGCTACTGTGTACTCCACATGGTAAAGAAAATCCAAGCAAGTAACTACTTGGTTTAGCCTTTGTGTCCACTTCAACTCAGTTAAGTAATTCAGTAGTAAAGAATATTGTTCCAGTGGGTTGATGCCCAGACATTGTTATATGGGCAGAGCCTTAAACAGGAAAAGTGACATGATATCGACTCAACATATGCTCCAGAGACTGTCTTTGAGAAATTACGCTATTGGGTAAATGTTACAGTCATATTTTCTGCTGGGGAAAAAAAAAAAAAAAAAGAAAGTCCTATAATGCTTCCTTTTGTTGTGATTTGTAAAACTGTATTAACTCATGCAATAGATTAGCCATTCTTCATAGAGAATCCCCCAAGCAAACTACATTGTGCTGGGCAGACAAGAAGAGGGTAATTGCTTCCAAAAAAGAAAGGACAAAAAGAAAAGTTAATTTAAACCTGTAGAAGTACAATTCCCCAATGTGGCTTTTAAACTATTGCAAACAGTACAAGAAGTAATAAATGATGCATCTGCTTTGAAATCAAAGTAACTTACGTTGTGTCACAGTGAGTTGCTATTACAAAGATTTTAAAAATACCTGAAGAATAAACATAGAAACATATCAACTCCTAAGCAGTAAGTATTTTCTCATAATCCAAAAGAAAAGAACTAATAATGCAGAAGTAAAGAAAATCTGTTAAATGCAATATTCCTTTAGGATAACATTATTCAGAATTTCTGCTGAGTTATGAGCAACTCTGGGCAAATCACTGTAAGGAGAAAGTGACACACTTTCAGATTGTTAGATTTCTTTTATTCTTTACAAGTAATCATGCATTTACATAGCAGCTTCTGTTCCCAAAACTAGAACTGAAAGTGATTTCTTGGCATTATCATCACATCTATAAGATGTGTCCATGACTTCTGAGATTGTCTGTGCCAGTAGGTGATTTTTATTTGTCAAATTGGCTGCCAAGCTGAAACAAAAGAAAGTATTGGGATAACAAAACAGAAAACAATGGGGATTGCTGTTTTATCCGCTAGCCAAGTAATTTAGAGTCTGTAAGGGGAGACCTTGTATTAGCCCTGGAATGAACACTTCCTATGGGTCTCATTTATTAAAAGAGTTTTGCAGAGTATTTGAGATGCTCTTCTCTGATTTAGCTGTTCCAGTTTAAGAATGTTTAACGTCTATGTGAACGGGGAGTAAGAGCTGAGGGTGCCTCACCTCCCCAGTCCCTGGTTTACCCGCCAGTCCCGAGTCATTCTGACTTAGTGAATCAAAATGAGGTTTATTCCAAAATCCCTACTAATTTGCGTGAGCAGATCTCCTCAAAGAGGTCTTCTTTGCCTAGTGCATTCTCCCACATGAATGTGCTTGGACTTTTGGATGAAAGGCATCATCACTTCTACCTTCCTCTTCTTGCTTATGAGTTTAGCTAATCATGTCCTAGAGTTTTGCATTCACACTGCTTTACGAAGTTTAGGAGCCATCAAAAGAAAGTGAATACTGTATCATTGCCTTCCCTTGAACTGCATTTTTTGCCAGGTTCTATGGAGAACAATCTTCAGGAGATCAGCATTTTCTCTTCAGTTTTAGAAAGTTCCTCTGTAGTGTATGAATGATAACTTTCGAATGGTAGAATTATGTATTTTTTAAAACTATGGTTATAAGAAAGGGTTGTGCTGGGGTTTTTTTTGTCATAAGTTTTCTGATCCACTGCTATTTATAAAGTCTGAAACTGTCCAACAGCCCACATATCTACACAGCTATTTCCTTTTTGCCTCAATATTCAGCAGACTCGAATTGTTTATCTTTCCTTCAAGTTCCCTCATGTTGGGCATATAGTGTTCTTAGCTGGAATTACTGTGCTTGCTGAAGAAAACTTATGAAACAAAGTTGTGAGCAGCAACTCTAAAACAGAGTTAATATTGTCAAGGCTCTCCATCATGTCCAGATTCTTGAACAGTTGGTCTTTCACTAAAATTTAGGCAGTTTGTAGTTTTCTTGCCAAATTACAAAACAGAATGCATGCTTCCTACCTGGACACGTTTGTACTTCAATCAAAATGCAAAGTCCGTCTGAATACCATGGTGATGCATACTTCATCGGTGTTAATATTGTGAGGCAGACAAGTCAGTCATTTGCTGTGCAACATTTCAGGTGTTCTAAACAGCTTGACTGAAGATCAGTGGGGTGGAGGCATCAGAAAATCATATGAAGAAAGTAATTTCTCATCCTGTACATTTGAATGGTAGTATTAACATGACATAGAACGTGGAAGGAAGGTCTGCAAGTAATGGATTTTTAACAACATGTCATTTCTTAAAGATTAAACTTTCATTTGGCTTCTTAGAGGTATTTAGCCTAGTTTACTAAGGAAAGGAGATTTGTGCAGTCATAGCATTTATGTGCCCCATTAACAGGATGAGCGCATAGGCTGATTTGAGACAAATTTGATAAAAGCTAGATACACCTTTAAAGTAATTAAGAGTTTTAAAATTTTGTAAAAATAACTGCTGGGTAGAGAGCACCCATACTGAGAGCTAGAAGGAAGAAACGCTCATTCTGTAGAGGAGAGAGAGATGAGAAATGCCACAACTGTGGCCTCCATCAGTTTGCGAGCAAGAGCCAGGTTTCATTTGTTGTGATGCTTGCTGACCTGAGTTAACAAAGGGAAAGCACCATGATTATCCCAGTAATTCCTGAACTCTGAGGATGTGCCAAGGGTGGCACATGAGCAGTCAGAGTCTGAGCTGGCTCTCGAAGCACAGCTGGAGTCCCATTGTCAGTCTGTGTCATTTTATTACCTATAACATTTACTAGCAGTTTACCACAAATGGAATTATTCTGCTGACTTGTGTATTATCTTTCTGCATCCTGCAAGTATTTTTAAATAATAATTGGTCTTAAATCACAAACTAGAATTTACAGCATATGGAAGAGGGAGGGAAGACACCATTTCTGTGCTAACCTCACTTCAAGTTGATTATCTTTGTTCTCTTTCTTTTTTCTCATCTCCCATAGCACTCCATTTCCTCTCAATATACCCTGTCATTGTCCCATTGTGTAAGTGCATAAAGCTAGTGAACATATCCATTAATTTCTCACTTCAGATTCTGTGTCTGGCCAGTCTTACTTTTCATGCCAACTAAAGATGATATTTCTGTGTTGTAGACCCACATAATGGGCTGGTAGCAATGGAGGCCAGCACGGCATGAAAGCCTGTAGCAACAAAGTATTGTAGAGCTAAACCTTAAATTACAGAGAGAGGTACAGGAGAATGAAGTTATGACAGCTGGTTTTTTGATCTTTGAGTGATGATTTACAGGGATAAATTGGAATTTTCAAATGACATTGTGATTACCAGTATTGCATTAGTACCAGCTGAAAATTCTTGTGCCCTGGGACCACAGAAATGCCATTCTGATGTAACAACAGCTGAAAAATAAATCTAATTATATGAACAAACAGTATTAAATGATAAATAACAATGCTATGGTAAGTAAAAACTCCTAACAAAGAATACAAGTAAGCAGAGGCTGCACAGAATTGTTTCAGGGATCTTGAGCATAACATTTTGCAGCCCACAGATTACTCAGACCTGGTTTTATATGCATGTAGCAGATATTTGCAGGGTGATTTCCTTAACTGTGCTGATATGTTAGTACAAATTTATGTGCAGTACAGAAATAATTTTTCTAGACATTAAATATCTAGCAAGACACTGAAGCCCTGAACAGTGGTTTGCAGTTAATTTCATTGTCACAGACAAAAGACCTCAGACTAGTAGTTTTCGCTAATGTCCCACTTCCACTATATGGTTTCACTGAGAAGAATCAGTCAACTGCCCTGCTTTTAGACAGGTGGAGTACAGGTATTAAATTTCTACAACAAACAGATGCTTATCTGAATTTGCCAAAATTTTTTTAAACTGTATTTTTTCATGTTTTCTAAGCTCATGTGGACACTGCATATCCTTTGCTACAAGACGGGATTACTCACCAGATCTGCCAGTCCCCAAAATTAGTTCTTGAAAAGGCCATGTGCAAGTCAGTAGAAAACAGCTCATGCCTTTGAAGGTTCGAGACAGGCTAATATTTTACTTTTGAGGGAAAAGAATTATGTGATCTCAGGAAACAGTGGTATATAGAGACCAGGGACACTTAAAGGCAGCCTTCTGTTCAGAATTATTATTTTAGAGAAAACTTTCACATAGTGCTGCAACTTCAGTTACCAGCATTGACAAAAGGTTAATCTGGAAATAAAATAGTCTTCTGAAAGCTAACCATGTGGAATGGACTTGCACATTTAACAACACACTTTGCTGCTTTCAGTACATGCTTTGTGGACTGAAACTGCAACTTTCAGTTTGATAAAATCCAAGTTCACTATAAAATGCCAATACTCTAACAAAATATACAATAAATGCACCTGCAAAAGATGATGCATTAATTATAAACAGTCTCTAGTGGCTTAAGCTACAGGACTGCTCTTTTAGTTCAGCAGCAAAGCACTCACTTGGGAAACTTGTGGTATAATTTTAGAGCAGTTTCTCAGATGAGTTTTCTATTTCAGCAGCTAATTGAAAACAATTTGCAGAAGCAGCCATGTTCATTCACATTGTTCAGCACTTGATGATCTAGAATAAGGGAAGAGATCCTGCTCCCAAGGAATCATATATCTAGCTAATTCATGTAGAGTATTTTCAATTTATTGTTATTTTGGAGAGAAATTAAATGTATCAACCTGATAAACTTACCCTTTTAAACATCAGAAATATTTAAAGCAATACATTTCCAAAGTCCAAACCAGATATTCTTGTGTCCCTTGACAGAACATAGCATCCTCACCAGGTATAAATCCAATATTGTGCTAATTGGATTAAAAAAAAAATAAATTTTACTAATTCCTACTGTAGCATATTAAAGTGAGTTTAAGTAAGAAAGGTTTCTGCAGTGTGTTTTTCCAGATATTTATTGCTTTGGTTGCATTTCTATTGAATAATTTTACTTTAAAAGTGACACTGATCACAGACGGCTAACATTACTCTGAAATCCTCAGTAGCATTGTAAATCAGAAGGCAGCTAAACTTACTGAAAAATATTATGGAAAAAGCAGAAACTTGATAAATTAAAATCCTGTCTGAAGAGAAGTTAGTGAAGCAACTAAACTAAGCAACTAGAAATTAAGGCAGATTCAGATAGCAATAGTTCTGATGAAATCAATCTTGAATTATGATTTTCTTTTATGAACTGTTCCATATAGATGTAGGACAAAGCATTTTCAGAAGTTTTTCATAGTGAAAACCCCACAATTTAGTAATCTGTCTGGCTAACTACTTTTTTCTTTTCATCAGTCCTGAAGAAGTCAGGCATCTGTATGTAGCACATTGCAGCTTGATCCATTTCCCAGTTCCCAGTAGTTAACAATCAATGCTAAGAATACCCTGCATCTGATTTCCATGAGTTTGTGAAAAACAAAATCTTGATTAGACTTCGCAATCCTTGGGCAACATGGTCAAGGATGAGGTGTCCCTGTCCATGGCAGCATGGCGAGGGGGGTGGAACTAGGTAATTTTAAGGTCCTTTCCAACCCAAACCATTCTGTGGTTCAAGAAATACTTTAATTCTTTCACCATTTTCAAGAAAACCACCTCTCCAATGCAAACATTAGGCTTGGTTCCTGATTACTCTTGTTAGACTTTCTTGTAAAACTTATTGAGAAAGTGCATGTATGAGAACTTTAAGGAAGTTTTTGAAATAAGTTGTCTTCTTGACTAGTGGAAGGCTTAGATGCTATCCTGGCTGTATAGATGTCAGCTGGACACAACCTCAAAATGAGGCTGAAGAATACACTGAGGAAGAAGGGCCTCAGTTAATGAGTGAAAAAGGTTTAAAAATGGCCTTGTTATGTTTTTTGTCTGTAGTGATCAAGATACAGGAGAATAAGAAATAGCTGAATTTCTGGAAGCTAGAGCACAGCAGATAGCTGGGCTGTGACAGAACCTAACAGAGGTGAGAGAAGATATACGAGATGAAAATCAGCTGCTGCAGCAGCAGTCCCAGATGGACTGTTATGACTTACAGAGCAATCAGGACTGTAGGAACCAATGACTGACACCCTGCCACTGACCTGATCTTCAGTGGAGCCGAGAACAACTGGCAGCAGAAAATAAGGTGGGTAGTTCATTGTTGATTAGGCAGTACTCTTGCTTTTGCTACACAAGGTGAACCGTGTATTTCACTTTGCTTCAGCAACTCATAAATAACTTCATGGTCTTTTTGACCAATATATGATGTTACATATTCTTAATGCAGCTTACCTGTATGGTTGCTGCCAGTTGATTTTTGTCTTATGAGTAACTTTGTTAGTCTCACCAGCTGTTCTATAAAGAAAATCTTAGTCATGAACTTCCCCTTCCCACAGCTGGGTTAACATTGGTGGAGCTTGATCTGTTCATAGCCCTAAGTACATTGCAGGCTCTGCATATCTGCTTATGAGCAGTGAATGTTTTGGGCCGCTGTTCTATTTTTGTATCTTGCTTATATCAAAATGCCACACTAATTTGCCACATTGTTGAAGTGCCCAATAAAATTTTAAATTCAACTATTGCAAATACAGCACCAACCTAGAATTAGCTCTTTCAGAGGGTAAAGCTTACCTTATGAGCCATAAAGTACTTGTCCTTCTTTTCCCCTCTATCACCTTGTAAACAAAAATGTATGTTGCTTACGCTCCTTTCAAAACCATCAATGCCAAGTGAATAATCTAGAAGGCTTTTCACCCTGTGTTCTTCAACTGACTAATAGATATTTTAATAATCTTCTTCCAGTGGTTTATCACATAAAAAAAATTGCATTACATGCTTCTTAAAGACTTTACTGGTTTGTACTATTCCATTTCAAATTAGAATATTTCTTTATATACCTTTGGCAGAGTCTGACCTTCCTCTGAGAACATTAGGAAGGTCTGTTGAAAATGGTGAGCAAAGAACCCAGAATGCTCTTGAGGGGTGTTATAATCTGCAAGAAAAATATCACATATAGTAAAATACTAAATCATGAACTTACTTTATGTTGATGAACACCAACCAAAATCTAAATGGTCTTCAATTTTAGGGTGTAATCAAACTGATCATTTTGTACCAATATATCTTGGAACAATAAGTGGACTTTATTAAAAAGAAGATGGAGAAAGACTTTTTTCATGGGTGTTCATGTATAATAATCTAAAAAGACTGTATGGAGATCTTGAGAATAACACTTGCAGACCTATGACTGCTTTAGGAATTCAATTCCATCTGTATGCTCTAAGACAAAGAGACTAAGGTCTCTTTGCTACAGGTACATTTCACATTTTATGATACTAAGGAGGATAAGAATACAGTGTGCAACACGAGCACATTGCTAATAATCCCATTCCCATTAAATATTTAGAATTCTGTCATATTTCATAATAACAACATAGAAGTAACAATTGAGAACAACTCCATGCTGAAGAAAATTACTAATAAAGTATTAAAAGCTGTTAAGAGGAAGCCATTGCTTGATAACAACTAGAGGGAGAAAAAGGATGCACTTGCAGTAATTTCTAAATGTTTATTTCCCTTGATTTTTTTGTTTCCTATTGCAGTGTTAGGACAAGAGCAGAAATTCCTGAATGCTAACCTGTGATATTAAAAAAATATAATAATTGATCTCTCTCATGTTCTCTCATCTATAAAATTGAAATATTACTGCTTTTATAGGTTCAGGGCAGCCTTCATCAGAAGTGATAAACCTTAGTACAACCCCTTAGTTTGCAGTGATGCCCCTTAGGTTTTGCACTGAGTTAGACCCTGACACAAATAATAGCAGCTCTAATGCTATTCCAGTTGAAGCAATGGAATACAACTCTTTGGTTCTGTAGCTGTTAACGTATCATGAGATTGGAACTCTTCATGACAAATTGGACAGTAGTAACAGTGAGAGCTACACCCCCAGCAGGCTCTGGCAAATAATGTATTTGAGCTTCTCAGACAGTTTGCAAAGGTTTAGCCAGAGATCCTGACAGGCTGCAAAGCTATGTCCACTGTTCGGCAGCACCTACATGGGAGAAGGGGAGCAGGATCTGAAAGACATGCAGGAATGTCAGTGAACTCTCCACCACATCAGGCCTCCAAGATTTGTTTGCTCTGTGCAGTCAGATCAGGGCAAAGCAGACAGGCTAAGGCTGGGTTTCACAGCTGTTGAGTAATACTGGTTATAACTTTGGATGACAAAATCTTGTCCATTTTCTGTTTCTGAAGGAAATAGATACAGAAGCACTAGCAAATACATGTTATAACTACTTTCTAGGTAATCTTTCTACTAACAGATCATTTTTATTATGAGATATCCAATGGATTTTACACTGTGTGAACAAATTGTGAACAACTGACAAACTTAGTCCATACTTTACTTCTTTTGACTTAATAATTTAGCTTTCTTCAGTCTGGCACACCAGTATTTCCAGATTAGCATTTTGTATCTGAACTTTAGCAACAGAACTAAAACAGTTAAGATCTTTTATATTAAATAATGAATTATTCCCAGTGTGAATTTGATATGGTGCTGCACATAGACGTCTACAAGTAGTGACTCATTGAATACTATCCATAACACATTTTTCTATCATATTCCTTCATCTGCATATGTAGACAGTGTGGATTTCTATTTAGAGTATTTTTTTTTACATGTTTACTTGATTTGCTTAATATGAGAGAAACTATTTTTAAAATCAAGATTTGCTGAATGGGCTCTAAATCTCTTACACTCTCAACCAAAAAAGCTGATAGTCTTAGATACTTGTGGTATGTTAAATAGCTATTAGCTTATGGTCCTCAGGGACAAGCCAAGACATCCTCTCCTTAGCAATATGTTAATGTCCCACAAGCTTTTTGAGTAGTGTAAGAATTTCAAATATCTACTCTCAGCATTTGATCTGTTGATTGATCTGGTTATGCCTCTGAGTGGCATCAGATAGATCAAATATAATGATGGAAGATTTATAAATGCTTGTGTAACATAGCAAAAAGACTTCCTAAGACACAGGGTAAATCTTTGGGCCAGCATAGGCAAAGCTCCAATAATATGGCCAAGAAACCGCCAATTAGTTTAATTACTAATCAACTGTATGCTGTTAGTTGTAGGTGCTAAAAACAGAAATCTTGCTAGAAAAAAATCTAGATGAGAAACACTAATGCAGCACAGAGCCTGTTTTCAAAGTAGGTGTTTCAAAATATCTGCAAGATATGTTGTATCTTCCTTTATCACCTGCTTAATGCAAGATAGAACTGAGTGTTTCATGCTGGGATTTATAATCTCTGTGGACCGTACCATGGTATCAAAGATTAAGTCAGCTACCATCTGCTCCATTTTATGCAAAATGGATGTGGCCCTTGAACTTCTGGCAGTTTTCCAATTCAATCCTCCATGCAGATTTCTAACACTTCTGCTTTACAGGATATCCTATTTTCAGCTCAGACAGTAAAATTTTACTATTCATGGTCAACTATCTGTTGACCACGTGGACTGTGACATGGTGGGGCAGAAAGGTATCTACTCTTGGCATTTTTTTAAACACTTAGGAGAGTGTTCTGAAACATATATATGCACACTTTTCATTATAATGAAATAAATCCATTCTTTCCCACCAGGTTTTTGCAAGTGTTACAGGAGCGCTTTGTTACTAGGTTTTACTCTTTTAACCTTTTATTATTTTTTTTTAAATACATGAATGCAGTTGTACTGTTAACTTAAAGACTAAAGGCTTAAAAAGATGATTAATGTACAATTCAAGCAAGAAGCCTGATGCAAGCAAACATTTTAGCAAAGTCAGCCATATCATTGCAGTGAACTGATTTTGATTTTATGGAGGACTTGCAGAATTTGAGTTACTTTTCAAGATATCTTTCAACTTCAATAATGTAAAAGTTGAATTGTCAATATCTCTTAAAAATCTTAGTTAGGCAGTTATGTTTTCCCATTTATCTTCATGCTGGCATTTTATTACCTGAGGCTGAGGTAATACTTTGTAGTTACTGTTAGAAAGAAACTTGTGGTATGTATATATCTCTTCAGATTCCAGATGTGGCAGAATGCTGTGGCTCTCTGCTCAGAATGTACTGCAAATTAAAATTGTGTTTGCTCCATTTCAAGTACATGAAACATGCTATTGGCCTTTGATTGCATGTAAAAAAAATAACTTGTGCTTAGTTTTGCATTTGTTACAAATGAGCAATAGATTATTTTTCCAAAACTCACATGCTGATCTGCCTGTAATGTGTAGTTTTTATTCTAAAATGTTGGAGCAGAACATGAAGTATAACTCTAAAAAGTCATAATTCTTTAAAATTACATTTTTGAATTTTACTACTTATTATCAGGAAAGAAAGGAATTAAGAATACCAGGCATACAAAGGTGAAATTAATTCACCTTTTGAACCCTTGATGTGCACATATTTAGGATTTGATCCCAGTAGTCCTAAACAGTTTATCAAATCCAGGGGCCCATTCGTATTCAGATAAAGTCAGTGATAGCCCGGTTTCTTATCTTCAAAGGAGAGAATTCAGAATGTCAATACAAAGAAAAACCCCATACACCTGATAAGAACTGTAAATCTTTCCTTTGAAGACTGACACTATGAAGGATTTCTGCTTAGAAAAGCCAGAGCAATATTTTTGAGTAACAATGTCTGGACTTAGATGTCATACCCTACAAAATGCAAATATTTTGATGAGAGAGTATGCTAGAAGGTAGAATTTATGGGAACTAAAGCAGTTACTATAGCAGGCTCAACTAGAACAGTAGCAATGCTGGAAATGGCAGTCTAAACAGAACTCCCATGGTTACTGGCATTTTCAATTTGTTGTCATTTCACTCCCATCATAGAGGCCTTTCTGTCACAGTGACTACTGATAAAGGAGCTCACAGCAATCCTGCAATAGTGACTCCTGGTTTGAAGGACTGATGGCTTTTCAAAGACATTTGTAGTTTAGCTCCATATGATGGATTTCAGTATGATGCCAAGATTTTAATTTTGGAGTGCATTAAACAAAAAACGCAACCAAATAAAGCAAAGCATTAGCTGTACTACAGATATTTCCCTTCTCTTCGATTAACTTTTTTTTGCAGAACTGTTACTTTTCAGACTGTTGGCCAGACTGACAACCAAAGTTCTAAGGCTCAAATAGGTCTAGGTGTCTATTTACCGTCACGTCTCTCAAATGCTGTTAGTCCATTGTCTCTTTGTTAACTGTTAAGAAGTCTGTAAATGCTATGGGGCATGGCATAGCATATAATTTGTCTGCAGGACAAGTAAAAGGCTATGTGCTTCTTTTTCTGCATACTTGTTAGATCCTGGAACTGAAAGGGGTGCAATGGAAAGCATTTGGGAAGATTCCAAGGAGACTGCATAATTTTCCTCTAATGTTATCCTCCTGCTATCTTGTTCACTTCCAAATTGTGCAGTTTTGTCCTTTAAATTTTTTCCCAACTTCCTTCCAGTAAATGTTTGAACCCACAGGACAATTTTGAAAATGTTCATCTTCAAAGTTACTATCTGAACTTACTTTAAAGGGGAACATGGCTGGCAAACACAACAGAGGAGTTATTTTTCCCCTATAATGATTTAGCCTTTGATGCATAGACAGATGGTCATGATCTCCTCCTCCTCCGCCCATGGATTTTTCTAAAATGACACCCAAGTTTTTCTTGGCAGCAGTTAGAAAGTCTGGCAAACAGCTCACTTCAGCTCCAATTATATTGACCACATTAATGCAAAAGATCAGCAAATGAAATGTTCCATATTCATTTGGAAGAGATGAATTAAAATTTGCAACGAAATAAGATAAACACAAATCAGAAACAAATGCCAGCTACTTATGTCCACCCTCATATCTCAGGATTTACTGTGGCCCATTTTTTTCACTAAGAACGAATATGTTTTGAAGGCATAGGGTGTTAACAGTCTGATAGTACTTAAGGCAGTAGCACTTAATAGAAAGAGATTTCTGAGAATGCCTTCTTAGGCAGAATAGTATGCATTTGCTTTGAGTTTTTAAAGGAATACTAGAGAATAACACTTTCCCTCCATGCTCCTGGGACACCAACTCTTCAGATGAATGTTATCTCTAGATTTATTATCAAAGCTTTTCACACTTGTCTGTGCTTGTCAAACTCTCCTGGGCACAGGAAAAGCAACCAGGAATGTGATTAATTCTCTATTCACGGGCTTCTAGCTGAATATTTTTTCTAAGGCAGTACCTACCATTCAAGGTATGTTTCTTTTACAAGGCAAAATCTTGGTGCCAATTCTTTTTCCACCCAGTTACAGGTACCTTCTTGTTGGTACTGTGTGCTGCAGCAACTGCATGTTAGCTCCTGTCTGTCAGTAACTGGTGGGCAGGTTAGTACTTTTCTACCAGTATACAGGCCACTGCAAATAGCTTTACCTGTGGCAGCTAAATAATGCCCTCTAGGAAAAGGTATAACTTTAGACAGTTACATTCAAATTATTTATTCACCATCTCTGTAGAAGGGGCAGTAGGTAGAATGTGTTTAGCATCTGCTGTATGTACATTTATGTGAATGTAAAAAAAAATAAAATTAAAAAAGCCCTAAACATTTTCTACTGAAACATAAATATTAACAAGTTACGTAAGAGATGTCCTCTTGCAATGGCAATTTGCTGTTCTACCAAGACACCCAGACCATCTCTAATTTTGAGTCAGATCCATTGATGTGAATAATACAAAATGAATTTTGATAAAGGTGTTCACAGTTCTGAGCTAGCTAAATGAAATTCCTAATTCCTAGAGACTAAGCTATCCAACCAAAGACTTCTGATCATTCTGCTTGGCAGAAAAATCCTGTGTTTATATAACTATGTTTAGAACAATTTGATATGGGCAACTGTATACTAATTCCTAGCATTTGTATTTACGCACACCATGGCAAATTCAGGAATCAGACCCCTTAGTTCAGGTCTCTAAATATTTTAAGGAAATGTCCAGCATTGAATCGTAGACAACAGGATTTGAAATGACATCTTAAAACTAAAGCATGTTCAGTCCTACTTTTCCATCAATTCTTATCTTTGCCATAAATATCACACCCTCCTACGCTGTATATATTCATTACACAGCTGCAACTCCTCCTCTGAGCTAGCTAACACAGCTGTAGCTATAGAGTGCAGACCAGATGGCCAGTCAAAACCCTGCTTCCTATTGTCTGCGAAACACAAGAACTATTGCAAATAATCTTTGCTTCTAGGCCCATACCTTGCGTGTTTTAATTAACATAACCATTCTTTCCTTAGTCAAAAACTGGCCTGTATCACACATTCAACACCATCATACTTCCTTAGGGACTTTTTGTACTGTTTGATTAGCATCCTCAACTAATTTTTTCCTCCTTTTTTTAAATTTTTTTGCAGCGGAAAGGTTTATTTTTAAAACATAGTCCTTGTCATGGTTTAGCCATGCTGCGCAAAAGAGTTCTACTGTGCATTACCTCCTAAAGATTTGACTATTTCAGCAAAATAGCAAAAAAGGAAACAAAGCTCTTTTTTCTCTCCACACTTTACATGATAACATATACATGATGAAATTATATGCATATTAGGAGCAAATTCAGAAATGAGGAGTTACAGATAGCACTGGTCTTACAGTATGAAACAGTTTTGGCAGTTGCACTATAAGAGTCAGCCATCAACTTGAGTCAGCTGTCAAGACTCATGAAGGGGAATAGTGGCAACAGGGGCTTGTAAAAGAAATGGATAAAAGAGCTTGCTACGCTAAAAAGATAAGAAAGGGGATAATTTTTCTGGTGGGGTATAGGGAGGAGGGGTCTTGGTGTATTAATGCCTCATGTAACTTTACACAGATAGGGCTGGCTAAATACGTACACAGTATTTATTAAGGCTCTAACATCTGAAATAGGTAACACGTACAATTAATTCCAATGTCATAGGAATAGCATTAAAAATTAAAGACCAGTTATTTGCTTAAAAATTGTGGGGTTTTGTTGCTTGTTTTTTTTTTAGAACTGTTACCCACTGAAAGGAGTTTGGCATATTGAAAGGTAAAAAAAATTACATTCTGCTTGCTTTTGGATGCTTAACATCAAAATTTGCACTTTTCTGTATCTGCCTTTTTAAGTGAGCTATTTTGTTTTCAAATTCTTTGTCAAACAAGCCCATTCTTCCAAGCCAGTGCAGCTGAGGCCTCTCTGTACAAATATGTTTAACTCCACGATCTGTGCAAGTTTTATTGCTAATAATCTAATCACATTTCATGAGTCCAACCAGTTCTAGTATAAACCTGATTTTCACGGCCTCTCTGCTTTACCCGTTCCATTTCACATGTATAAACTCAGTCCTCTCATCATTTTAATCATTTTAAAGTGCATTTGTTGCTAACCCCTGTGCTCAGCAGTTCTTCTTATACTGTTCCATTTGAACGGAAGCCAAACTTTTGAGTATGTGTAGCTTTTGAAAAGGAGAGAAATATTCCAACACATCTGAATGACACTTAATCTCTAATACTTAGAAGGAGACAAATTTTAAACTGTGCTTAATGTACAAAAACAAAGAATATTTTCAACCTGAATACTTGTGATCTTTCTCACTCTTTAAAATTCCCCTTTCGTAAACCAGTAACACCTACAAATGCTGTGCGGAAAGCAGCAGATAGTGTTTGCACTCAGAACATTTGGAAGAGTAAAAACATCCTGCTAATTCAAAAGAGAATCTTCTCAGCAACATCTCTCTCTTGTGAAACTCCTGCAGCTTTATAGACTAGCTGAGTTAACAACACCTGCTTATTCAAGACCAGAAGGGAAGATGTGCCAGTGCGGAAAGATGCTGGCAGACAGTTCTGTTTGCTTTCAGATTTCTCATTTTCACTATTAGCCTATGAATCTCTAGCAGCTTCATACTCTTCAGAGATCATGAGGCCTTGCCCTGCTGAATCAATTACAGTTACCCAATCTCAAAGTAAAACGCATAAATCCATGATGGCTTCGTTAAAGAAGGTGGTCTAATTACAGAATCACAATAGTTGACGTTGGAGGACACCTAAATTGTGTATAGTCCGACGCCCCTGTTCAAGCAGGGTCAGCTACAGCAGGTTGCCCAGGGCCATGTCTCCAAGAATGCAGACTCGACAGTCACTCTTAACAACCTGTTCCAGCATTCAGTCACACTCACAGTAAAGTGTTTCCTTATGCTTACATGGAATTTAATGTGTTCCAGCTTGTGCCCATTGCCTATTGTTCTGTCACTGAGCACCACTGACAAGAGTCTGGCTATGCTCTGCTTAAAAAATTGGAAGATACATTTCTGATCCTTTTGAAATGTAATTGTTTAATAGTACCTGGAAATACTATCTACCTCCAAAACGATGCAAGCATGGGTAAGAAATGATGGGATAAACATTCTGTCATGATTACAGGAAGAAACTTCATTCTGACCATCCTCAGTACTGCTTAGCAGTGCTGTAGTAGATCAACAACTGATGAAGAGTAGCATGAAAGATAGTTATCAGCAAGACAGTAATCTTCCTTGTGGCCAGGACAAAGGCACTCCTCAGTGAAAGAACTGCAATAAATGTGGTTAAAATGGGTGTTAAAATTTGCTGTAGCAAATGTCTGCTAGGTAGGGAGGCAAGAGAAATTGGAAGAGTTTTACGAATTATCTGCTGTTGCAGTAATGCTTTGGCTATAACAGATGTCAGCAACCTGGGGAATGCTCTAATCCTTCCTACTCAGCAGTGACCCAGAGGACTAGGGTCACCCTCACCACTGTGCCCTAGGGTGCTGTAGTCACTACCCCCATTAAGACTGGCAGTTATAGTTGGTAAGCCATAGCAACCTGTTTCACTTATTTTATCCTTGCTGCCAGCCTTGTTTCTGGTCTTTCCTTACTGGCTGAGGAGCACAAAGAATTCAGAAGCCTAGAGAATCTGTCTCTCTGAAATTCTTACTTATACTCTGTGAAATGCTATGAAGACCTGTGTAATGCAGCTGAAGTGGCATTTAGTGATCTTGCTCTGACTAGTCTTAACTGAAAAGTGCCCTTTTTATTCCAAGATAGTTTTATTATGCAACAAAGGTAAATTAAACAGCTGTGAGGTTTAAATGGTGCAAAACCTAAATACTTGATGCCACCCATAGTTCTGATACTTACATTCTGAAATGTAAGCCATTAAAAACACTGGCAGACTTCACAATCATAAAGCCGCTGCTCAAAGAGCTTAAAAAAGATCTGCAATTTTATATGAACCCTTGCTTGTATCCAAGAATTATCAGATTTTTCTGTTAGGAAGCCCAGCTCTTTTTTCTTTTTTCTTTCTTTTTCTTTTTAGCATAAGAAGGTCTGATTAGAAGTGATATGTTTTACAATTTACTAAAAAAAAGTATATAATCTTAACTTCATGAAAATAAGGATTGCCAACGCTGTCTTAAAGAGTTCAGGAAGATACTGTGCAAGCTTCCCCCATGCAGTGCTGCCAATTGATTTCAGTTCTAGCTTGAAAAACACCTGCTATTTTAGCCTTGGGCCTCTCCTTCCACAGTATTTTTATGGCTTAGACAAATATATGCCACATTTAGAATCAAGTCCTCAAGTCCTCTTTTCTAGAAAGCACAACTTACATTGATTCTCATGAATCACAGTAGGGAAGGGCTGCAGAAAACTGTGGTTGGTTTTCAGTTGTTAATAATATTCACATACGGACTCTCATGATCTTACAGTGTGATCTGGGTAGTGTGCAATTTCAGATTAACCCTAAAAAAATAATGGTTATATCACTTTTACAAACCCTTCATACTTAAGAGCATGAAGGTCAAAACTAAAGGAATGCCTCATAGTATTATCATCACTTACACGAATTAGAGACTCCTGGTGTTCTTGTAATGCTTATTTAGGCTATTCTGTAGATTAAAGAGTTTGAATTATACAGTAGGATTGTAATGATACACACAGCCTCACAGAGCCTTCTAGACTGAAGTAACTGAAGCCCAACACAGATTAGTCTTATTTTCATGTCCATGTTAGCGGCTGTGATTTGTTCCCCGCCCCCTGCCCCGTAACACTTCAGTAAGTGACTAATTCTATATACAAACCATGCATGTATGAGATAGAGCACCCACTTGTCTAATGCAAAGCATATGTGCCTAGAATAGGCTACAAATTCAGGTAGACATTTAAACCTTTTAGGCTGTTGAAGACAATATAGTTGCTTTAATGTACAGTAAATGAGAGACTGAGACTGGGGCTACTAGAACTGCCAACTATGTAGCACTGCCATTCATTTATCTTGCATTATGGATAAAGGTATAGTGGCAAACTCCACAGTTGCTCGAAGTATAATTCCACATTACCAGTGGTAATGTTTGTGTGATAGATGAATGCTGACACCATTGAAGCTCATGGCAGAGTTGAGGCAGGGAAAGAATTCTATCCTATTGACGGCAGCAAAGCCGCACTTTTAATACAGACTTCTAGCTCCAAGAGATACAACAAACATTATTTTGAACAAAATGCTTTTGGCAGACTTATTTAACAATAAACCTTAGTGGTAATACATTTGACGTTTGACATGCTCTTGCATTTAGTATGCTATAGAAAAATGGCACCTCATAAAATTATGATTCATTCCTGACACTTCACTGATAAATGACTGAGTGAGTTTGTATAGATGCAAAAGTCTTGCTTAGCATGTAGCACTTCAAAACATGTTTTAGAAGTTGAAATTGAGGAATGGATGGACAAGGTAAGCTAGTACCCTGCTTAAAAATCTCTGAAAGGTAATACAAATAGCTTTGTGTTTTATAAAAAACACAATGTTTGTTCTGTTCTCTCACAACAAGATAGGAATGGGTTAAGATTTGGTTAATGGCCCAGATTGGTCTCAGTCATGAAAAACACATTTCTTTCAGTAATTATTTTCCAGTAATTGTCCCATCGCTTATATTTTAAGATAAAATAGACATATGTGTGTTCATTATAACAGTTGTCATTTATATAAAAGTAATATCTCAAGCCCAGAAAGGGCATATCAGTCTGGCTGCAACTTACCCTTCCATCATAAGATGAGTGAAGACTTGAGTTAATTACAGGCTTTCCACATTTTGAACACTATAGGAATTCTTTTCACAGTGTCTCTCTTTAAGAGCGCAGTTTAAGCACAATGTCAGGGAACAGGAAGAGCAGGTTGCTCCCTAAGGGAAGTTGAGCTGGCAGCTGAAGGGTAACCACAGTGCAGACTAGGCAAGGACCTTACCAACAGGACAGCAGATACAGGCAAGCAGAGTGGCAACAGCTACAGGTTCATATCAGTGGTCCAGTGGCCATCAGCAAGACAGGGTCTTTGTAAGTTCTCGAGGGGCTAACAGATATAGTTATGAAAATGAAATCATACAATATAGGAAATATGTCCCTGAGTATATTGCTTCAAAATTGGAAAATATTTTTGCTCATTGCCTCATCTATTTAATTTTTGCCTTCATTGGCCTTTACAAACGTATTTAGCCTTGTGAATTGTTCTGTGATGGAATTTGTATACAGTATTTATTCTATTATACTGATTTATGTTCAGTGAGATCTTTTATTTTACAAAATTAAACTATAACATTATGGTGATTTTTAATGTAGTATCTCTAAAGAAACAACTCCTTTTAATATTCATAAAATACATACATAATGCCCATAAGAATAATTCATAAAAATAAATCACATTGACACATTCCATGATATCTTGAAAGGCCCTGCAGCGTGGCAGTGGCAGGAGCCACTTTTATTTAGCATGTGTCTATTCCCCCAAAAGCTTTCTGTCCTAGTTTTAATTTGGCTTTACATCATGCTTAACCAATTGTTTTCTTTTTTTTTCTTTTTTGCATTTGGGAGACTATCTGATACTTCATTGCTAACATTTCTAGAGGCTGACTGTAGGTCAGAGGCATCATCATTCCATCCTCTATGAGAAAGTTCTATATACCTGTAGCAGTTTTTTATGTGCAATTGCTCTGCTAGTGTGAGGGCTTAAAAGAAATGTTAAACTAACTAGTATGAAAAATCATAGGATCATAGGGTAGTTCATGTTGGAAGGCACTTCACAAGGTTGACAAATCAAATGATACATGGGAATGACTACCTATCCTAGGTACAGCAGAGCTAAGTCAGACAAAGAAGGTGGCACTGAACAGGTCACAAGATCAATATCATGATATAAAGGTAACAGTTCTGGTGTTCTTTTGTGTCATGGCAGTTAGAATTGCTTACATACCAAAGTATCACTGTTTATTATTAACTGTCAGCCTGAAAAGCAATCCCAAAGGAAACCTTTCTTGTCTCAAGAAAGCTTTTATAGGCTTCTTAAAACTGTGGTCTTATCAATCAAAATAAAGTCTCTCCTATGGAAAATAAAAGCTGGAGATCTCTTTTTCAGAGTTAAGCTTTAACTGTTCTATGGCCTTCCTCCCAGACTTGCATCTATGCTACATATTATAGTTCTGGACCTCTTAACCCTCTACTGTCCTGTTTGGGTATTGTGTATCCTGTAATGGAGAGATGAAAAATAAGTTCTGAAAATGTGAAATTCAAGTAAGTAATGACTCACAGTAAACATCTATAATGTTTTATTTTATTTATAAGCTACAAATGCCAAGTATCTGTAAAATTTACTATGAAGGAATTTTCCTTCTTATTTGGAGTTATCCAAGAAATAGCCTTGTCTCACAAAGAGTAAACAACTTTTATTTTTAGATATACATACCTCATGCTATTTTACCATTCCAGTTTAAACACTGTAAATGCGATATACATGTACACAGCTGCAGCATAAAACCAAAAATACCCAACAAACAACACCTCTCCTCAGCAAGCAGGTCTCACTTAACTGATATTCTAATAATTCCTCTTTTGTTATTTGACTTAGGGAGATTTTAAAGGCTATATTGATACTGAGTTGCAACATATGTTTTGCCGTGTTTTTAAAATATCAGGTAGAAGGTGTAACCATAGAAACTGTTTCCTATTGATATTACATATTTTAAAACATGATCAGAGAAACAGAAATTGGATGAGTGGAAATTTACATAGAAAAAGCAAGTTAAATTTATGGCTTCTTTATACAGCTGCTAGGAAATGCAGGTCATATATTCTAGTAATACTTTCAGAGGCAGTAATTTTAAATTACTGAGAGAGTTTGAAAGTATATTTAAAGAAGTTGTAGGACAGTGTGTCTTTAAATCTTTGGGTATGAAATAGCAATAATGAAGGTTTTTGTAGATGAACATTATTAGCTTTTTTAAATGAAGGTAATATATCCATAGTGGTAACTTCTCTAAACTACCTAAGGTCTTTTTCTATGTACATCTATCCTGCAATCCAAAATTAAAATACAGTCCTATAGATATGCAGAATGTTACCCACTCCTAGTTTTAAATGTTAAATTACTTAAAACCTTTTTTACTATGTGTTTCATTTGAAGATCTTATATTTTGGTTCTTTTTGGCAGCCTTTTAAGAGAGATTATTGTCTACTCTCATTTTACATATGAGGCAACTGACATAAAGAAAATTAAACTGACCTATACAGAGTGACTTGATTATTTGCAGAGTTGAAAGCCCAGACAGAAAAAAATAGCTCCACTGAAGAGAAACCTAAAACTTTGAGATGGTTCAGGAGGGCAAGATTCTACTGCAAGTCTTCTATTTGTGTTGTTGAAATGTTTTCCCTAATGTTAAAAGTAAGAACAGGGTTTGTAATATTACAGGGTTTGCAGCAGTTAAAGCTAAGAAGTGGAAGACAGCATTCAAACTTATTTGTTCAACAGTAGCCTTTCAGAAACTTTAACTGAGTCTGACAAAGGAAAAATTTGCAAACTGTACCATAATTCTTGCCTGCAAGAGATAAAAGTATGCTCTGAACTTCAGCTTTGGCTCGGCAACCCCTCAATTTTCAGTTCTGAGCCAGGACCCTGATGGCAATGCAGCTGCTCAGGTCTCTAATAACCATCACTTCAATCACCATCAACAATGAATGTAAACCTTGGAACTGCCTTGAGCTATGCAACTAATCTGAATTTTTTGTGCAGTTTGAAAAAGAGGAGATTAATACAAAATAATGTTAGAAAGAAAACTCTCTTGACTTTGAAATCACCATTTTTCTTATGGAACTTAATGAAAAATTTCCACATGTAATATGAATTATTTTGACAGGCTGCGACATTTGTGCTGGAGATACTACTGAAGGGACACTAGACAAGCTATACTTTGCTTCTTTGAAGCTAGTCGCTTCTTTTCCACTGACTTAAACCAGAACAATGTTATGGCAAGTGCTTTCTATAACTGCTTTTATTCTGGTTTTGCTTTATTGAAGATATGTTTATGCAATTCAGTTCATCTGTTTGTTTGTCTTCCTAATAGCTTCTCCATGTATTTTCCAATTTTAATCCAATTTAACAGAGGGTACTTGTCCCAAAGATCATAGAATGGGTTGGGTTGGAAGCTCATCTAGATCCAAGCAGACTGCCACAGGCAGGGACACCTTTCACTAAGACCAGGCACTCAAAGCCCCATCCAATCTGGCCTTGAACAGGGATGGGGCAGCCACAGCTTTCTCTGGGCAACCTTTTCCAGTGCTTCATCACCCTCATAGTTAGTTTTTTTTTTTCCTAATGTCTAATGTAAATCTCCCCTCTTTCACTTTAAAGCCACCCCCCTGTCCTATCTCTGCATACCCTTGTAAGAAGTCCCTCTCCAGAGTTCTTATACGCTCTCTTTAGGTATTGGAAGGCTGCTTGAAAGTCTTCCCAGGGCCTTTTCTTCTCCAGGCTGAACAACCCCAGCTCTCAGCCTGTCTTCACAGAAGAGGTGCTCTAGGCCACTAATCATCTTTGTGGTCTCCTTTGGACTCACTCCAGCAGCTCCATGTCCCTCTTCTGTTGGGGGCCCCAAAGCTGAATGCAGGACTGCAGGTGGGGTCTCACGACAGTGGAGCAGAGGGGTAAGATCACCTCCCTTGACCTGCTGGTCACATTTCTTTTGATGCAGCCCAGGACATGATTTCTGGGCTGTAAGCTCACACTGCTGAGTCAGGTTGAGCTTCTCATCAACCAGCACTCCCAAGTCCTTCTCCTCAGGGCTGCTCTCAACCCATTCTCCACCCAGCCTGTAGTTCTGACTGGCATTGCACCAGCCCGTATGCAGGACCTTGGCATTGTTGAACTTCATGAGGTTCACATAAAAGATACTAAATGCCTAAATCCTACATAGGGTCATATTAAGGCAAATATAGAAAGAGACTGATCTTTAACCATTTTGCGCAGCAATCAAGAGGCAACAACTTGCATATAGTAGCAAACTAATCATGAAACCCTGGGCTAATCACAGTATGTTTCATATTGTAAAACCTTAATTTAACAACTAGAGATAAGTTGATGTGGAGAATGTAAAATGACTAAAATCTCAGATTTTACCAGAAATCAAACTTGGCTGCTGAGACTTCAATGGCAATATATTTAGCCTGTATTTGATGGAGAATAAATACAAGTCTTTTCCCTCAAGACTTGGATCTCCTTTACTGACCTCTAGACAGCTGCCCTAATGGAATATGTTTGCCTCGTTGACAGTATTAAAAACTTTCATTACTTGCTGACTCATGTTTTCATGATCTCTACAAGTACAGCTGCTGAGTAGTTAAAATAGTTCAATACAAACCACGGAAATTCAGAAAGGATAAGCCCTCAATAGCTGTTAAGAACAACAATCAAATGCAACTTCTTGCTTGAGAAATTCTTAATTTTCTCATTGACAGAAGGGGGAATATGCCAGATACGGGATGACTCTGCTCATACCTGGTTCTTATGTATTTCCCTGTGCATCCTGTACTGGATGATGATTATTCCTTCTCATTACTGTGGAAATAACGCAATACCAGGAAGGGGCACAGGGCCAAACCCCTCTCCACTCTCCAGAATCCCACTGAACAGTCACTACATTGTGAACATGTGAGAGATTAAACTGAAGAAAATGGACACTATACTGGGTTGATATTTTGGAGAAAGCCTACTGGGCTAGGTGGACCTTTGGTCTTAGCAGTGTGGCCTTTTGTATGTTCTCTGTTCTTATAAGCTGTTGAAACTTGATTAAAGGTCATATTTTACTCAGAAGCCTCTGACATATGCCAGATCTCCAGGATCTGCAGCAAGGGTAGGATTACCTGTGATTTATGATGGCTTTGGAAGTTATGAGTGCTGTACATGCACCAGAGAACTGAAAGCATAGATATGCTGTTTAGAAAGTAATCCACTCCCCCTTAAAAGAAAGCTAAAACTAATAGTACCCAAAAATTCACTTTTTTTGAAACATACGTTAGTTCTAGACTTGAGGCCAGTGTGGAGTTACCTATACGGTACATGGTACCTTATACTACATGGTATAACATGCACAATTTCCTATGTTAGTTTCTAGTTTGAGTGCAGACTCATAAAATTCTGCGGTACTGTTCTGTAGCGTCTGGAAACTATGTAGTTGCAATGAGTATCTGCATGTGACAATGTCAAACCCATGTGAATGTGTAAGATGTCTCATCATATCTACATATGATAAAAGAGGGGCTCAGATGAGATAATGCAAACTAGCTGAACCCATCAAAAGCATGGGTACCATTGTTGAAGTCATCTGGCCCTGAATATTTGCATGTCTGTCATGGGAACAGCTTTATGGTCAAAAAAAGCAATAACCTATGCACAGTAATCCTGTCACATTATTTATTTTTTCTGAATCAGTTGTTTTGTGGGTTTGCTGTTTGGGGCTTTTTTTTTCTACTCTGAGACAGAGAAACAGTGTTTTCTGGGTCTTGGATAATCAATTATCTTCAATAACTGAGTTCATTCCCACAGATTTTACTATGCTAAGAGCCATATAAGGGCAGAATGGGGGGGGATGGATGGACACAAGATGTATTTTGTGGAGCTCAATCTTAAAAGATTCATGTAGAAAGAACATTAAATATAGGCAGTCAGTAGTTGACTCTGAACAGAACACTTGTAAAACTGTCCCTAATTTCTAACAGAAATATTTATATTAATTAGAATGAACGCGTAAATGTATATGACAAGGAGAGTACCTACAATGGTATTCCCAAATAAAAATTCATCTGATGTGCTCTGCAGATATTATTGGACAAAATAATCACGATAATATAAGAAGATACTTGTATATTCAGTTTTCTTAATACAAGAGTCTACCTAAGATGAGGCTGCAGCAGTCTTCAAAATAGAACTTAAAACGTTAAGATTTTTTTCTTGCTAAAACTTTTAAAAAACAACATACCAAAACTGAAAAGAGCCCTAAAGCAGAGAACAATACTAACCCCAATGTATTATCACTCCACTACCTTAAAAAATTAAACTGTTTTCAGTGTAATTTAAAGTGCAGTTTCATATATGTTTGGTAGAGAGTTCCTACTATTCTTCAAGGCTGTGATTTTTCTCTGTAAATTTGGTCTTCTCTGTTATCTCCTTGTTCCCCAGGATGCATCATCTGATGGTCCATTAGCTGTGTGAGGGACAGAACCTGTTCCCTTCAGTGCCAAGGAGGGAATTAGTGTTCAGTGGGAATCTCATGCATGAGAGGTCCATCTGGGACTGGCTGATGAATGGCTGTAGTCAGACCGTAGTCAGACTTCAGTTACATTCTTTCAAGCAGTTTTAGAAAGGAAAACATTATCTGCAGGTTACATGGCTTTTGGTTATATTAAAGCGATTATTTCCTGGCTCCTGTGAAACTTTGGAGATGGGGAAGCATTCAGAAAGATCTGTGTAAGAGAGATTGCTGGTTCTAGCTCCCGGTGGCAGGCAGAATACCAGAAACTGTTCTGCTAGAAGGGAGACTATTACCTTCCCCTGGCTTTGCATCCTGATCCAGGGGTCTTTAGTTGCTGACGAGGGTTGCCCTTGACTAGTCTTTTCTTTAGTAAGTGCACCAACAGCGTCCCCTTTTTTCCTGCTTTAATCCCTGTTTCCATTAAATGCATTTCAGTGTGATCTCTTTATTTTCCTTGGTTGAAATTAGCAGATTAAGTTTATGATTTATTAAGGAAACTCATCCAGCCACATGAACACAGTGCAGCTGTCTCCAAGTGATTTCCCTAGGAAGTCAGACTAAAAAATGGTGATGCTTCTGTTCTATCCTCTCTGCACATTAGCTCCATTCTAACTGTCTAGCCAAAGTCTGTGTGAGACACCTTTTTAGTGAGAGATGCTTTGCCCCAGTTGCTTTCAGCAGGGATGCTTATCCTAGGGCTATGTCAGAACTGCTCACATTGAGCTGCATGATGCAGTCGATCATAAAAATTTGTAGTGAGGGGCATATAGTCTACATAGGAAACATAAAACTTGGTATTAAGTTTTCTCAGTGAAAATAACTCCATTTTATAGTCTCAGTTATGCGATTCTTTGTTGCAATCCATGTCTTCCGAATTTATAAATGAGTTTTCTTAAAAGTACTTAAGCATGGTGCAGCAGCACAGCACCAGCACTGGGTTTGCCAGCAGTCTGTCCTGGCACGCTGGCTCCTTTCCTGCACTCCTCGCCTCCACGCTGAAGGCTCCAGGGAGATCTATTAGCTTTTGATTTAATGAATGCTTTACCTCGGAGTATGTTTAGGTGTTTATTTAAATTAAGCTTTATCTCATACTGTTGGGTTTTTTTAGTCACCTTTGAAGACAGTATAATTTTAGATTAATTTTATTAAGCTAGTGTAAGTCTCCTGTGATTCTGTATTTCTCTTTCAGCAGCAAGGTCCTGTAAAACCAACAAAGCATGTTGCTTTCAGATTGAATTGTTTTCATTTTAAAAAGGCGGGCTTAAACATTGCAAGTACCAGAACCACCTCCTGTGTGAATTTATAGTCAGTTTTTCATTTAAACTATTTACTTCTTCGCTGGCGATGTTCATTTGTTGAACTAAGGCAGGACGACGAGCGGTGTGCCAGGGCGCACATGGCCTTCGAGCCACGCGGCGCTCCTATGGCGACCTCGTGCTCGGGCCAAGCTGCCTACAGCCAGTCGGGGAGCAGGGCTCGCCCCTGGCGGCGGCAGGACGGCACCCGGGAGCACGGAGACCGGGCTTCACCTCCGCGAGCCATTCGGGAACCCCGCCGGTGCCGGGACAGGAGGCGGCTCCCGCAAGGCCCTCGTTGCGCCCTGGGGCGGCTCAGCCCGCAGCGAGGGCTCCCGGCCTGCCTCCGGGCCTCGGCGGGTCACCCAGGGCCCCGCTCCCCCGAAGTTCATAACGGGCGCCGGGAAGGGGTCAGCGACCAGCCCCGCAGAGCCTGAGGCGAGGAGCAGCCCCCCAACCCCACCCCCTCCGCCGCCGCCCCCCTCCCTCGCACGGCACCGCCGGACGGCGGAAGGACAAATAGTCCTCGCCGCATTGTTCGTCCCGCACAACTTTGAGCTGCCGCGGCGGGCAACGGGGCCATGGTCAGCCGACGGGTGCGGGGTGCCGGTCCCGCTGACGCGTGGCGTTGCGAGCGGGGAGCAGAGCTGGGCAGCGAGGGTGCCTTGGCGGGCACCGCCAACTTAGGTCCGCCGCCTCGCCCTCCCCGCGGCGGCCGGCCCGGGGCAGCGAGACGCGGCGCGTCCGGGGCGGTGCTAGGGGCGGGCCACGGTCTGTGCGTCCCAAGGGGCTGCCGCGTCGCAGTCTGGGCTCCGCCGTCGGGCCGGAGGGGCTCCGCCCGGGGTACCGGCCAGTGGGGCGCAACTTGCCGCTCTGCTCCGAGACCCGTACTCCGCTGCCCGATGATCTGCCCGGAAGGCCCCAGCCCGCCAGGCGGCGTTGCTGCGTCGGCGTCTTGGCAGCGGGAGATCCCGCTGTGCCGGGTCCGGTCCTGCTGCGTGGACGGGAGGGGCTCTCCCACCGCGATCTCTTTTAATCGCCCGCCCTTTCCCCCAGTCAGCTTTCTTATATTGTAAGAACTCCTTCGGTAAAGATCGTCCCTTAGGCGAGCTGAAGCCTTCACCCATTTCCTGCTTAGCCAGAAGGACTTGACGAGTATTTTGTCAGCAGTAACAAGTTAAGTGTAACTGTCAGTGCCCCCACAGGAACAGGTTTTAATTTCACAGCAGTCAACCTGCGGACTCCTTCTGGTCACCTCATGAGTAATGCCATTTGTGAGAGATTCCACCATGATAGCCTCCTACAAATGTTCTAAATCTCTTCCATTGTAGAATATGTTACATAATATGTATGTTATATAATTTTAATTACTGTGATGTAAATATAGCAGGCAGCAAGTGAGGCCGCAAATTCAGTTATCTGTAAGATGGGCTGTACCGGTAACAGCAAGCACTGTGCAGTCATGAGGCTTGGTCATAGGAATAGAGCTGTAAGATCGTTTGTAGGATACTTTTATAAAGTCTGCTTTGGAAGGAAGAACTGTAGGAAAAACATAGTGCCTCCCCAAGAGCTTCACCCAAGAGTTTCCTGGATGACGACAGAAATCTTTTAGTTAATTCTTACTGGCTTGAGTCAGACTCTAGGTGACCCCAGGAACAGGTCAGTGAGAAAATGGAATAGCTTTGTCCATGCTAGTTGCAAGAAACAAAAATGCGTTCCCCTTATTGTAGACTCCAAATGAGCATTGCTGTCTGTACTGGGAATTCTGCTGGAAGCAACAGAAAGGATTCAGTGGTTTAAATGAGGGTGGAAATTTGTTCAAACAAACAAACAAAAAACTGGAGCAGGAAAGGAGGTGTGCTGACTTTTCTCCAGGGCTATCCGTTTGCTGAGCAATAGCATTTATTAAGGATAAACTGCGGGCTGTGGATGCAGGCTGATCACAAATGCGTTGATTTACAGGAGCCATTCCAGTGCAAACTCCATCCTGGGTCAAATGTTCTGTTGGGGAACACCCCTGGAGCTTGTGCAGTTTGGGTGGTGGTGGTGGTGAATTAATTCAGTGTGTGTAAATTTAAGAATAAATAAACCAAAAGGAGACATGCAAGCTTAATGGTTTTATTCACACAGGCATGATACATTAAATAGTAATACGGAATACATTTTCTCACATCCCTGAACGCACAACAGCTGTCTGCTGTATCAGATATTTTTCCTTTAAGGAGTGGGTGGAAAGCAATTCATGAAGGCTGGGGAAACAGCATCTGAGTGTGATTATTTTCAGGGGGTTGTGCTCAAGTGATTTGGTTTTTATATTCCTCTTAATTCTTTTATGTCCCGTATGTAATTTTTCATTTTCATGGTCACGTTGAAGCTTGCAGAAGAATTTTGCCATCACCATCTGGCAACTAGCAATTCCCTGATTGCTCTGGTTGTTAGCTGACCATCTTGCTGTTGGTAGATCAGTTGTCAGGGCTGTTGCCATAAAGATTTACAGTTGTGTCAGTGTCTGGAGTTCAGAGATGACTTTGTGTGCATGGGTTTACTTGCACTGCTACATGAGAGACATAAGACTTGTCTAAGGAAAGGGTGTTTATCCACAAGATGAATAAATTCATTTATATTGATAGAAATTTCACTGATGATGATATGATGGGGGAAGCATCGTCAGGAATTCAGCCCTGATTGCTGGAGTCTTTGCTCACAAAATCACTAGCAAAATGATCGGTGCTTATGACTGCTCCTATCTCCCTGTGCTATCTGTTTGATCCGCAGCTCTTCAGGGAGTGAAGACCTATTTTTATAGAAGTGAAAGAAAAAAGGGTGTAACAGTTGCAGAAAACAGTAGCATTTCAGCCTTTTATGTAATGTACAAGGAAGGTGTCGTTGTGGCACAGCAAAGCTGGGTGCTTTTCATTGTTGTACGATGTGTGTAGTACGTTTGCTGCATTTGTGCATGTATAAGGAACAGCCATAACTAGAGACTGAAGCAGGAATGAAACTGGAAGTGGTTTTTTTTATTGCAAATGGAAAACTGTTGTAATTGTCTGAATCTAGTTTCAGATATCTATTTCTTCAATGCTTTAAAATGTTTATTGAAAAAGTCCTACTTGGTCATATTTCTCATAAAGATTTCCAAATTTTTTTTGTTGTTTGTTTTTTGGGTTTTTTTATGTTGCCCTTGTTTTCTGTTTCATTTCCTGTGTCTGACTGTGACAGGATAAGGATTTACAATGCACATAATTTTTAACTCCTATCTTTGCAGTGAATAGGAATCATTTATAGAGTGGCAGAGATGAAAGGATACTGAGTAAGTAGCAGCTTGAGAAAGGGGTTGGAGAATCTGAGAATAGGTGAAGGACTATATTGCATGTACATGGAATATTTTTCCTCCATGTTTCAAGTGTACATGTTAATTCTGATCAGTTTTACATGAAAGGGGGTTAAAAAGTGAATAGGTTAAGGATTCCATACCTTACCAATGTGGCAGATGATGTTCAGTACCTGGGGAAGATCAGGTTAAATCTCTTTTTAGATTTTTATTGTAATGCAGGATGTGATACTTTCTGTTGTGATCTTTCACAACAGTTTCAGTCCACCAACCTACATGAGTTTCTTCTGAAATTTCTGAATTGGCCAACCCATTACAATTTGGCTCCCCAGGGTGCTCTTCGTTAGGTCAGACTCATGGTACGTTTTCAGCCAGAGAATACCTTCCTCGAGGCTTTAGGTACTTGCTGAATTGTCTGGTGTAATTTTTGGTAACTTCATTTATGTTCTGATCATTTTTCTGCAAGTGCCTGGTAATGAAGTTTTTCAAAAAGGATGGTCAACCCATTGAGACATAATGCAGAAGAAGGGCTGCTACATGGGACTTTTGCTAATGAGCATGTTTGCTGCCAGCATCTACATGAGAAAGTGACACGTTGTGGACCAAATGGAACATCTTATGGTGTTTTGTGTGTGTTTAAACCCTATGTCATGGATTATGAGGATATAGCATCTTCCATGCAAAACTTGTGGCTGCAAATAGAAGCCTACAAATTTGGTCAAAGGGCAAATAAGAAGTATTGTATTTGAAATTAAGTCTTAATTTTGATACAATTACACACCAGTACAAGTAATTGTATCATTATTGCTTCCACCTTCCCTCCATTTAGCCAGGCTTCTAATCAGCACTTCCCAGGGTTGCAGCTGCCCTAATGGTAATGCGTACCAGTACTGGTTAAACAGTAACGCTTCGAGAGACAATAGTATTTTCACAATATATAATATATATAATACATAAATAGGGGATCTTCCTTGTGACTGCAATACGTTAAAGGACACTCCTCGTGAAATGTATAATCTTCGTATAATCTTTGTCACTGGGTGCTTCCTATAAAGTATTACTTATACATCAAAGGGAAAAAAGTACATATTTATGTCCCTCGGGGCACAGAGAATGGGAGTAATTGTGTTGATATTTTAATACAAATTGCTTCCTGCATTTCTTAGTGGTAAATATATGAATATTCATAGAATCGAGGCCAGATGATCATCCACTACACAGCATATATGGGATTAAAATGGAGGAGAACGTTTTAAGGCTCCAGAATCTCCAGTTTGTCTTTGCCTGGGGGTGGTAAGTTTGTTATCACCCTCCCCTTCCTCCGGAAGATGTCACAGTCGGGATCTGGGGGTTGGAAGGGACGGGTGTGAGGCTGGAGAGGTTTCTGTGCAGCCTGCTGCTTTCCAAACCTTGGGGGGCTGCCAAGCTGCAGCCTGTGAGGGATGAATGCTCTTTACACAGTGTGCCTTTGCTCACAGGGCTCACTATCCCCCTGGAGCGTTTCATGTTCTCCATGATTTTAAATACCCTTTCTCTCTGGCCTTGTGTTCTGTAAGTGCCCTTGCTCCGAAGGAACGATACGCCAGTATCTGCCGAGATGGCTATTTGTTTATTCTCGCCGTCATAGGTAGCCCGGGTAGCCCTGGTCAGGAAAGAGCAGGCCCATCGCCGGGCGGTGGCGAGTATGTGCTGCCTGAGGGCTCTGGAGGCTGGGTCACCGTGCTCTGATCGGGCTGCTGCGAACGCGAGGAGCTTCGCTCAGAACAGCGGGTAGTGCTGCCTCGTGAGGAGGGCACGGAGAGGGGCAAAGTCATTTGTCTGTAGCAGTGTCAGGACCCAATAAGGGTTCCTCGCTGCTGGCTCCCGTTCTCGCACGGAGACCCGCAGCATAGCCCGTTTGAGAGAACTGTGGAGTTTGTTTGAATGTGTGTTCTTGCGTTAGCGTACATGTTTTCATGCTTTGACACACGTTAGTGTTTTAATGGTCAGTATTTAGGAGGAAGCTGCTAATGAACGTTTAAAGCCTGATACAATTCATGTGCAATTTTATTTTGCAAAATGAGACGGTATATGGGTATATTCAAAGTATTTAGGCGTATTTTAGAGTACGCGGATTCGGGGCGAGCAGATTAATGCATTTCGGGGCACGGCCACTGCAGTCAGTGCTGCACGCCGAGGTTTGTGCCGGCCATGTGGATGAGGCGGGGAGGGCTCTGTTCCTGTGCGGGGAGGATTTTGCGGGGGCCCGTTGCGGTGTCCCCAGGCGGGCCGGGGGCTGATGGGTCCCGCATCCCCCTGCGCCGCCGGCTCCTGCGCGGCGCTACGTGCGGCCCGCGAGCGCACGCCGGGCCCCGCCGCCACCACCCTCCGCCCCCCGCTGCCGGGGCGGGGGCCAGGGCGGCTCCGAGAGGCGCCCGCGGGGTCACCGCCAGCGCGGCGGTGCCTCCCGCCCGTCCCCGGCCGGTTGCGACGCGGAGCGTCAGGGGTTAAGTCCGCGGAGGCGCTGGGCGCGGAGGGATACGGAGCCGGAGCCGTGAGCGTGGTGCTGAGGCTCTGTAAGCAAAAAAATGTCTGCCTGAGGGAAACCCACAAGTTCCTTCAGCGGGGGGGGAGCGCTCTGCTCGCCACCTCCCACCCAGCCCGCGGCCCGCCCGCTGCCGCCTGCCGGCCCTGGTCACCGGAGCGTACGGGGGCAGCAGGTAACTGCGGGCGGCGAGGGGCCGGGAGAAGTTGGGAGAGACCGGTGGGGGAGGGCAGCGGCGGCCGAGCGCTCGCAGGGGCAGAGGCGGCGGCGGGGGGCGCGGGGCCGCGGTCGGGCGGGAGCGGGACTGCCCGGAAGGGCGGCCTTCGCGAGGGCGGCGGGAGACGCCGCTGGGGAAACCCGAGGGGCGGCAGCAGCCGGGGCCGGGCGGCGGTGCCGGGGCGTGCGGCGTGCCGGGGTCTCGGCCGGCGGTGGGGCGGACCCCGGGCGGGCGGCGGCGCCCAGCCCCGGGCAGCAGCGGGACCCTGCGGGCGGCGTTCTGCGGGCCGAGCCGCTCCGCGCACTCATAAAGGACCGCGGCGGCCGCAGCCGGGCCCTTGCGCCGGGGGCTCCGGAACTTGTCGCGGAGTGGGGCTGCGGCAGCGCCCCCGCCGATCCCTCTCGGCGTCCGCCGGGCACAAGGCGCGGGCCCCGCTGCCCCTCCTCCTCCTCTTCCCTCCCCCCCTCCAGCCCTCCACCGCATCCCGCCGCGCGCGCCCACGCCCCCTGCCCGGCGGTGGCGCGCGCCCCCGTCCACGCGCCGCGTGTACGCGTGCGGCGCGCGGGGGCGGCTCTCGGCCCGCCACGGTCCCGCGCGGGGAGCGGCGGAGCCC
>WYDI02033354.1:0-17621 GCA_009867235.2 Psittacus erithacus | reverse complement strand
GGAGTTGTATTCTTTTGATTCTCTTCCCCATCCCTCCGGGAGCCGAGGGAGGAGGGGGGGGGGCAGTGAGTGGGCTGCGTGGCAGGCCTTAAACCATGACACCCTGGCAGGTGTCTTTGCCCTGTCTCAAAAGCATCATCCCTCAAACAGACAGATTTCTCCTTCTCTCACCTTTGCTTTCAGGATCTGTCCAGATAAATGTTACCTAAGTGTAAGGATGAACTTTGAGGTAGGTGTAGTTTTCCTCTTGGAAAGAATAAAAAAACACCCAAGACCTTTTACTCTCATCAGTAGAGCCACTAGACATGCTGGAGGGCGGGAGCCCCTCTCCTATGAAGACATGCTGAGAGAGATGAGGCTGTTCAGGCTGGAGAAGAGAAGGCTCCAGGGACCTTAAAGCAGCTCCCAGTGCCTACAGGAATACCAGATATGGACTTTCGAGGACATGTAGTGACAGACAAGAGGAATGGCTTTAACCTAACATAAGGGAAATTTAGATTAGATATTATGAAGGAATACTTTATTTTGAGGGTGGTGAGACACTGGAACAGATTGCCCAGAGAAGTTGTGGATGCCCCATCCCTAGACAGGGCTTTGAGTAACCTGGTCTAGCGCAAGGTGTCCATGTCTATGGCAAGGGGGTTGGACCTGAATGATCTTTAATGTCCCTTCCAAACCAAATCCTAATCCTTCTATGATTCTATGATATCATCATGCCCAGGCAAAAGCTATTTAATTGTAAAGAATGGCTTATCTGACCAAGATGATACCACTGGCCACAGAGGGTTGAACAGTATTTGAATCTGAATTCACACCTAAAGAAAAGGACCAGAAGTCACATTTATCACCTACTCTTGGATTAGTCATGAAGAAGATAATAACAATGTCTGCTTCTATATTTTGACCCATATTTTTCTACACTTGGAATAATAAAGGAATACAGTAGATAGCACACTGTGAGAATAGGCGGAAAGTGCTGATTTCTTTATGTTATCATTTTCTTTAATGGCTCCCTGTGGTATACGACACTGTGACTGTCATCGCCTTTGTCCTCTTCTAACTAGGATCAGACAGAGAGAAGTGTAAGGTTTTAGTATCCCATTACCCATTTCCTGAGCAAAAGAATGCCAAGTTCCAATATGCCTTCTAATTTTAACTACAGTATAGATTTTTAAATAAGCTTCAGGCTTCCTATTAACATGATCTGCCTGCTTCTATAGTGCTCTCTCATCCCACTCTGATCGACCCATGAATGGGCTCCCTGTATTATTCATTGTACACTAAATTAAGCTTTTAGTGTTAAAGGCTTTCAAGTGTAGCGTTCTTTCCGTAGAACTCATTACCTGTGTCAATATACAAAGCAGAAGCACTTAATAGATTTAAAACATCTAGTATCTGCTTGCTTTTTTTTTTTTTTTAGCTGTTATTAAGACTCAGGAGCATTTGTTATTCTGGTAATATTCTTTACTGTTCTGATATTAAATTCATTAGTCAGTGAGTTTGCATTACGGTGTTCCAAAGCGTCTTTGCACCACATGAACTATAATTAGACTTCGGGTTTTCTAAAAAGGGTTAGGTAAACGGAAATTATTATTATTATGGTTTTGTTCACCTTGAGAAATTAGGAAATCTGTTTTTATCACCTGTGGGAAAGCAGGAATAGTAACATAGGAAAATCTCCATCCTCAGTCCTCGTTCCAACCACACAACAAGCAAATATGACAAATGGGTTTAGATGATTTACTGCTGGGTTTTGTTATGGTCCTCGAGCTTAGGTTTTGTGGGGAAACATTTCAATAAGTGTATAGCTTCTTAGCTGCATTTCCCTGCACTACTCACTGAAGCACCCTATGGAAGGTGTCACCCACAGATAGGTGACTCCTGCCTCACTCAGGCAGGAAGAATCAAAGAGTTAATTCAACTCTATGCTTACTAACCACTCATGTAACACTTCATGAAAACGACTGGACAGATTACTTCTCTCAAAGCTGCTGTTCCAAGCCTGTGCAGGGCTGTGGCTCTAGTACCCAACATTATCTTTCCAACCCCTTCGGTGTCCAAAATACATCTTCCTGCTCCCATGCTGCAATGTATTGTCCCTTTGCTTTAGTTATGCTATCATTTATAGGCCATACATTAGATGGAATCACTGAAATAAAAACTTTTAGAACCTGAATCATTTTACAGGGCTAGGTTACAGCGGTTTGGGTTGAGTACACTCCACTCCTTCCCTTGCCCAAAGAACCAATTTCCAGTAAAGCTTCACAAACCATTTCAGTAGCTCAGTAGTAACTGTGGAGTTGAAAACTGTCATGGGGAAGAAATGCCCAGTGGGGTTCAAAACGGAGGCTGGAAACATGTGAAATTCTCTGCTGTAGGAAAGAAACATGAATGGAACAAAACCTTCAAACACACAGACACAGCACGTGTGAGTTATGGGCATTTGAGGGTTTGCTTCATTTTCAAAGAAGCTGAGATACAAAAGAGCAGCTTGCAGGGCACATGAGCACTACCAGCTGTCTTGACACCTCAGTCTGCCATTCAGCCCAGAACTAAACCCTCCTGGGTGGTCGGCCAAGCAGTTTCACTGCTGTTGGTTGAGGAATGAGCTCCAACTGTACAAGTAATGGCCGGACCATGTCTTGTTTAATTGACCTTGATGTAAATGCTGAGGAAGCAATCACAGACATAGCTGCTACATGTCCAGGGACCAGTGCATGGGAGGAGCAGAGCATTTAGACTCAAAGTATGAATGTCCAGGAAAAGCTGACCATTTTTCTCATCTCAGCTTCTGATGTGAGTTCCTTTGTTGTTAAAGGATGACAGGACCATCGGAAAATGTGTACTGTGGGTGTCTGTGTGATGTGGCCAAAGGACACAAATGTTCAGGTTAATGCCTCAGGGTCACAGCTTCTGTGTCTCATCAGTGACTGTAATCAGACACTTGTGGATTTGTTTTTGCATGGACAAGCTCATTCTTTGTAAAGGCAGAGTTTGTAAAGGACGCTGACATGTCAGGATTTGCCTCCCCACAGAAGATTCAAGTCTCTTCCATCTTTTCTAAGCTGATAGCCCCCATAAACCATTCAAATGGTTAAAACAAAGATCAACTCCCTTTTCACTCCTTTTTATTAGATTTTTTCGTATATAACAGATATAGAACTGGGAGAGAGAAAACATTAGGTGTCTATTGACTACACTGTTTGAGAGTTGATAGACTCCAGGAGCTTAAACAGATGACCTAGCAGAGAAAGTGGGTGTAATGCATTCTGTTGCACTGGGTAATGTATTCTGAGCCTCTTAGCTCCAGGGGAGAGAATGTTAAAATAAAACCTCCATTCAACCAAGCAAAACCCAAAACAAAACTCAGAAATAATCCTGGTTAGGGGAAGAAGTGATTTTAGCTCTGTTGCTGATGAGCAGCCCTTCCCTGCTTGTCCTCATCTTCACTCCTATATCAAGGTGAAAACAAGAAATCAGTAAGCCAGGAGTAGCATCAGCTTGGAACATCTTCCAGGCTGCCTTTGTCTGCTTCCTAATAATGAAAATCTATTTATAGTTCAGTGCAGAACAGGGAGAGTGTGCTCTGGGTGACAACGTGATATGGATTTCACAGTCCATCAGTTTGGATTTCAAGTTTACAGTCCCTTCTTGAACTAATTGAGAAGTCAGACGCTGTTTTGGGATGTTACAGGCAATGCAAAATAGGGCGCTTGGTGCTTGTTTAGCGAGCATTTGGGGTCAGGCTGGCTGGGGCCACGTCAGAGCACTGAGAGCAGTCAGGCTTTGCACAGTGGCCTGAGAAAACTCATCTCATGGAGAGGGGTTTTGCATGCTGAATGTAAAGGTGATCTTCGGCTTGATACCATCATTTCCCCTTTGCTGTACTGGCACAGCTGAAGGGTGGCATCAGGACAAAAATGGGGATGCACTGGAAGAGAGATGTAGTTCCTTACAAGGAGGAGAAGGGACATACTGGGAGCTGGTGAGCTGCATATTGCACTAGTGGCACTGTCCTGAAAAACAGCTTCTGCTCCAGAAGGTTAACATTTGAAGTTGCCAAAAATTGGGAAGAGAAACAGAGACACAGAGATTGAGTTCATTCCTGGCAGGGTGGGAAACAGAAGTTGAGTCTTCTCCATTTCAGTCTGTTCTATCACAGTGATTCATTCATGAGTGGATCCCGCCACCACCTCATAGGACCAGAAATACGTTTATCCTTTCTGTGGAGAGGCAGAAGAAATGATCCCAGACTGATCCATGAGGTCTTTGCCCTTCTCATACAGGGACAACAGTGAACCATGCCCCAGAAGTGGGCCTGACCTGCTGTTGTCATTGTGATTATATGGATTGGTCTCATCATGTCTGCAGCTTCAGCATTTTGTTGGTGCCATGAAGCTGATTGATTGTACTCAGGTTAGTATAAATGAGGCCAAACTAATAGGAAGAGGAAATACTTCTGCTGAATAACCAGTGGTCCTGAATAGCTCCTAAGCTGCTGGGAGCAAATTGCTGTCTGTGGTGCTGGGACTTGGGTGCTTCTGCTTCTACGTCAGCAGGCAAGGGAAGAGCTATGTATGTCACCTATGTGGACTTCTGTAAGGCCTTTGACACAGTCCCCTACAACATCCTTCTTTCTAACTTGGCGAGAGATGGATTTGATGGATGGACTGTTAGCCAGATAAGGAATTGGTTAGCTGGTCATATCCTGAGGGTAGTGGTCAACAGATCAATATTCAGATGGACATCAGTGACAACTGGTGTCCCTTAGGGGTCCATATTGGCACCAGTACTGTTTAATATCATTATCAATGACATAGACAGTGGGATCGAGTGCATCCCCAGCAAGTTCACTGACAACAGCACCTTCTTACATTGATGGAATGAAGTCTCTTTTGGAGTAAAATCAGGCTTTTTGAGGCACTCTGCACTAGAGAGTTGACATTGAGAAAGGCAAGGAAACAATGAATTAGGTCTGATCAGCTTTGTATTAAAACTGTAGGGAGAGTTTGAACACAGCACTCGGATAACACCAATCCTAGCAGCCACTGTTTTTTAATGCAGATAGATTTAGAGTCCCGATTGCCATTTTCAACTTTCATCTCATTCCCTTTGTGTTTTCAGTTAAGTTCACACCTTTTCCATTGACATGTCTATAATTCACTTTGCTTGACATAGTCCCAATATCTGATAATAAAATACTTATTGGCTCTCAGAAAAACAGACAAATTTCAGCTGAGCCTCTCAATATTCTCAACTCTCTCCTCCTGCTCTAGCTCAGCCACACAGAGGATTTTTTCAGCCTTAGGGGGAACAGCACTACAGCCACAGTTACTAGTGTCATGAGATCATAAGGTCAGTTATCTGAAAAAGCCTCCATACCTTAGACTGCGTTTGATGACAAAGACCCCGAATTGCATCTGATAAAGAATTATTCTGCATCCTTGCTGTCAATGACTTGCAGTAAAGACATGAAGAAGGGAGAAAAGGTAGCTAATTTAGTCAGTGAAGCTAAAAATATACTCTTAGAAAATGTAAGAAGCAAGTTCCTGGATTGTTACATGTTCTGATACAAAGCAGTCTGAATACAACTCGTTGTCACTTGTCAAAAGTAGTTTTCTTCTTCCCTTTGCTGAGTAGCCTCTGGGTTCTGCTTTTGCACTGGGTCAAATGCAACCTGGATCATCCGGTGATGACTGTACCATTTCCTTTCTACTGAAGAATTTAACAGCCCTCTGCTAAGAGAAAAGTACAGCACCTTCAGGTTTACCAGTTTTATCAGTTGTGTTCCAGGCTTGTAAAATCTCTAGCTGTCAAGAATAAAGTGAACATCTCTATGACTTCCTTCTCTACTTTGTTCTCAAGAACCCTAGTCTTTTCTATTTAAAGGCCTGTCTTTCAAAAGCAGCAGAGATCATACCAGGTCTGCTTACTGAATTTTGGCATGGGCTGGATGAGTTTGCACTCTTTGTCTTGAATAAGGCTCCATGCATTACTAGGCAGAAGACGCTTGTTTAAGTATTGGAAGGATGTTGTGATCACCCTCAAGCCTCTGATGCTGAAAGCAAAATTCTGCCTATGCCAGGTACAAGATTCATCATTTGCATTGACTCCACTCTTCTCTGTATTAACTTGCTTAAAGCAACTTGCTTCTCCATATGCTATTTGCTTAAAGCAACTTGGTCTTGTTCTAAGACTGCTTTGATATTTGTAACTTTCCCCAGCATACCTCCCAGAAAAAAAACCTGTTTGAGTGCAATTCATGGTGATAATCAGTCCTGATTTCTTTGTCCAAGCCTTGAACCTTCAGCCTGTCACACTTTACCACATAGCAGCAAGTGCATCTGAATACTTTAAGTCCCTTCTTTTGAGGGTTTTCAGAGACCTCTGATACCCTCTGCATGTCTTGTATATATATAACTACTTATAAAAATAATTCTCTTTCACACTTTAATTTTCAGTTTTTAATTAACAGGCTGTCAGTGGGAGAATCAGTAAGATAACACAGTCTGTGGCATCAGCAATAAGTAGACTAGGGCCATAAAAATGGTATAAGGCTGGGCAGCATGATCAGTGTAGAGCCAGATTGGTGCAGCCACACAATGCAATGTTGAACACAGATATGATAAATGCCTTGGGAACCATATTAGTATGACACTGTGCAAAAATGCTCTGTTCATTAGGAGCAGAGACTGTCAACATGGGTCAATTGCTTCCATCTTTGGATTTATTGTGGGCTCTGCTTGTTCAGACACCATGGGACGTCCCAGAGCTCAAGCAAGAAATTACAGCTATGGGCACCACAGGAGACTGTTTCCCAGCAGAAACCATTGGTGCTGGCACACATGTTGGGGCAAACAGGCAGCGGTAGCAAGTTTTTTGGCTTTGTGAATTGATGTCTTCCTCTATGTGTCCTGGAGGATGTACAATGCCTTCATCTACAAGGCACCGATGGCTTGGTTGCTCCATATTGAAGAGCATAGTCACTTCTTATAGGTGAATTCTTACTCCTAAAAGGTGTGTCATGGGGAAGGCAGAGGCATGCTTGCAGGGACAAAAAGAAAGTGATGCCTTCTGATGATGCTTTTGGAATCTAAAAGCTGTGGGTTCCTCAGTGGTTTGATGTCCTTAGCACAGGGAAGCTGTGTTGGCTCAACCCCATCAAGGATAAAACCATTTTGATGCACTCAGGGTCTTGTTTTTTACTGTATTTTCCAACTCTGCCAGTGGTGAGAGGTGAAGGGGAGGGAGGTGATTGGGAGCCTGAGAGAGCTGGCAGTAAGTAGCAACATATCCAAGCTTTGACAGACTCTGGTGGCATAACTTAATTAACTAATGGCCTGTATAGAGCTGTAATGGGATCCAAAACCAGAAAGCTTTTAAGAAAAACTTAACGCCAACAGCATCAATAACAGTGAGCTGAGGGTACTTTGTTTTTTCCTGTAAGACCGGTGACACAGCCCCTCACCTACTCTCTATGCCCAAAGGCGTTTCTCCATCTAGTGTCCCTGGGCAATAATTACAGCCAGCTTGGTCCCAGTATCCCGCTTTTGCTCCCATATAGCTCAGAGGTTTCCTCATAAACTTACAGAAGCTTTAAGCAGAGAGGATGAAGATGGATTCTGAAAGGATGCTCCATGGAGCTGTAGCCATGTGTATGTGTACCTCTAGTCACTGGCTGCTTCTCTGGCATTTGGAGTGGTTTGGTTTGTCTTGCCATCATGAAGCACACATAAATTTTGCTCTTCTACTCTCAGTGGTGCTCACCCCTTTGAAACTCTTGCTTTGGTTCAAGTCTCACTGTCTGAAGTTGCTTCATCAAGCTGTTACTGAACACAGGGTTTCAGGCTGCTGGGGCAACCCTTTGCTTGCATGCATTTATCTTCAAGGGGGATTTAGTGTATGGGAAATACCTGTTGCTCCCCAGCATAACCTGCAAACTTCCCACTTCTCACAGCATCGTCATGTGTCATACACATGTTGTGTGTTCACATAGCTGTGATGTCTAATGATGCATTTTAGGCAGCATCATGTCTAGTCTGAGTAGGGTGGCAGAAGCTGTCATTTACCTACACTACTTGCCTTCTCTGATGAGTTTTTAATGTAATTAAACCATTGCCTTTATTTGCACCACTATTTTTAATTAGTTGGATGAAGATGTCTCCTCCCTTCCAAACACAGTATCTCTGAGGTCCTGAAGCATGCACATATGGTGACACACCGCTCTGTTCCAGCAAGGGAGGTGATCATGCTGTTCTTCTCCTCCCTAATTTCCTCTCCCATGCTTACCTCTTTCTTAAAGGTCGAAGTTACAGGCTTCTTGTCACGTTTCCCTCTCAACACCAGGCTTTTACATGAGCCCAAACTAAGTTTGTTCTGCAGGATTGGGGGAACTTGCTGGGCATCAGCAGCAGCAACGGCAGAAAGCAAGCATGGACAGATGGCTCCTTGCCTAATCTCCTGCCTGTCAATGGCTGGCAACACCTCTGATATCTATGGTTTTTCAGGGAGAGCAGGCAGAGTTCTGCCAGCTCCTATGTTTAGTGTTGCTGGATGTACCTGCCAGGGGCAACATATGGTCCATGGTACCTACAGAGAGAGTTGGACAGGAGATGGCTGCAGGTCCCCCACTGTGATTCAAGGCATGTCTGGTTCTGGTGGTTGGCATCAGCCGAAATGTCACACAGCAAAGTGTGTTGGAGTGCTCCTGAGAGGAGATCTTATAGCCAAAAAGCAGGGAAGACATCAGGGAATCAAAAATACTGAGCCTGTGCTCTGTCCTACTTAACACCATTTCATCAAAGGCTTTTGGGAATCAGGCTAATAAAAAAGTAGCACTTGAGGATTATGTACTTGCTCTGCCTGTGGCCAAGAAGAGGAAAGCCATGATGCCAAATGGATAGGGCAGTATAATTTTCTTGCAGAATGATCTAATCTAACATTTCACATCCTAACTTGGGGTAAGTATACCTCTGTCTGTCAGCTTTACATATAGAATCAGAAGATGACATTCTCCATCCCCTTAGGATGCAAGGGGCTGCTATATAGGTCCACAATGCATGCTTTCCAGCAACAGAGCAATGCTTTGAAGCTCCAGGAGGCGATCCTTACCCTGAATATAAGATGATTCCAGCTGTGTTATAAGAATCCTTTTTAAGATGTAGGGAGGTTTGGTCCTGTGGCTCTAGTGGATTTGATATCCTAGGGGTCTATCAGAGAGAGCAGAGAGTCATGGCTTCTTGTCTGGATCTCGGATGGGCCCCTTGCATGGCTTAACGTGTGTTCTTTGGAGTTAAAATTCTTTCTGTTTGGATGGAGGGCAAAAAAGGAAGATATTTTTCTGCTGTGAAAATGATCTGATTCTGTACTCTTCCTACAGGAATGGAAAACCTGCCAAATTTGGGGAATTTTAATTCCAGACATGAATTCCATAGCTGACCACAAGACTGCAGTAATCATAACACAAGCACAGGGAGAGATACTGATGCAACTGAGTAGCAGGCTCAGAGAACGCCTCCACAGAAGCTGGTTCATATTGCACGTAACTGATCAATAGCAAGAGCAGAAATGCTTCATGTTATGGGAAAGACTTCATGCCAATCAAAAGTGTGACTGCAGCTCTTGGACACATCCCTGAAACGACACTTAATTAAATAACATCAAGGAGCTTAGCAGGAGATGTCTCTAGAGTCTCAGGGAGATTGAGTTATGACTAGTCTGTAATTAGCACTTAAGTTATTTGGTTTAGAGCTTACTCACATCCCTGTCTCATGCTGTACTCTGGGTATCTCCATTGACAAGAAAAGGCGTGCCATACTGACATTCATCTCTTTAAAACCCATGGGAAGAAAGATACTCTTTACACTTCTGGCCAGGAGACGCAATTGTGTCAGCCTGATAGCTTCAGTCCTGTAGTCCTGAATCTGCTCTATTATGTGAACTAACTCTTTACAAGATAGTTCATGCTCCTGATTTCCTTGCCAGTTTTAGTTTGGGTTAGACGGCACCATGTCTGTATTGAGATGCAGAACTCAGCACAACATGGTTCAGATCCTAAGTGGGTAAAGGCAGTGTTTCAGGGTAAAGAGGTGATGATACTAATTGCCTGGATCAGAGAGATGGAGACTCTATGTGATAGCCAATAAGACTTCCACATGCCCTCTGGTTGTCATTAAGCACACAGCTTTGAAAACAGCAAGGAACTTAGCAAGTCTAGAAAACCTTAGAATCATTAAAAGGGTTATTTCATAGTTAATCATAATTTCCTAATGAAAGGTGAAACTCTAATTATTTCCCCCTAATTACACTAAGATCTTCAGAGGATTCAAATATTAGCATGACCTATAGTTTGCAGGGACCCAGATGACACCTACGTATCACCTAATTAGCAACGACTTTCCACAGAAGGCACCTCTTTGAAGCATTACTTTTTCCACATGCTTTTTCACGTTTACATTGTGAAAATAACCCTCCCTACTTGCTACAATAAGGGATGAGTCAGGCACATCATCACAGAGCACCCAAAGCCTTCCCCAATAACCAGAATAATCCTTGTAACACTTGCTAATAAGTAAAAGCAGAGGGAGTCTGTTCTGATGTCCCTGTCAATGGAAGTTAAGTGTGCGTAGGGAGGAGAGAACACAATTAAAATGAATAATTTGCATTGGATACACATTATAATGAATACACACCAACCATCAGGGAATAATTATCTGGTTGCATAGGTAACCGGGTCATGCCCAGCAGTCACAAGATATGACTTTCCTTGGTTTCCAGAGAGCACCTATGCTTCAGAGATATCCAAGTTGGGCATAGACCTGCTGGGGCGGGCAGGGCTGGCAATTAATCATCAATTTCAGACCTATATATGTCCCTTAGCTATCAACTATCATTTTTTCTGCCCTAGTAGGAGGCAAGAAACATGGAATTTCACAGACACAGAGGTTAAACTGTTTACCTTATGAAACAGCATCCTCTTTTCCCATCTGAAGCCTGCAGAAAGGAAGTAGGAGTTTTACTTTGTGTTCTTGCCGGATTTGTCATCTCTACAAGTTGTTGTGTTTTGTCTAGGATTTAGTCATTGCAGCAATGTGAATAAATCATTCCCTTGACAGCAGTGAAATACAGATGCTCTTATGCATGCTTAGGAAGCAGGGGGTAAACAACGTGCAAAGCTGGAAGTCAAGCTGCATGGAAACATGCGCATCTTTTATGTAAAAGAAGATTGATGTTTTTAGCAGGCTGATGCTCCTTGCTACAGTTATCAATGAAGAAAAATCTCCAGGTGCATCAGACACTGTATAGGGAACCTAACGAGAGAGAGGAAAACTGAGTGAAATCAGGCTAATGTAGAAGTTTGTCTTTACCTCCCCAATTTGTCTCCCCAAATTTCATTAACACAGGTAATTAAAAAAGATGTAAGGAGAAGGCTCTTTACTGAGACAGCTTTTAGCTTTCTGAATCATGGAATCATAAAATTGTTAGGGTTGAAAAGGACCTTAAGGTCTGCAGTTTGTATTTTGACAGAGAGCCGGTTTCGTGTTTTCTCCACCTAATCCTAGAGGTGGTATGGGACATGGTACAGCAGTTCGTACAGCTAGGATCTTCTGAGCGAACACTTCCCTTCTGCAGAGGATCTCAATGGGGTAAGGTAGAACACTTGCATCTGGAAGTTTTTTATCTATTATCCTGGCATAAAGGGGATTCCAAGGAAGTGGATTCCAGGTTGGACAGAGTCTTGGTTTAGTAGGAGGTGTCCCTGCCCATGGCCCACGAGATGATCTTAAGTTCCTTTCCAAACCATTATATGATTCTGATTCTTCTGCCTTAAAAGAAATCACTGCGTGCTAACACACTGTAGGGGGATGAGAACACAAAGGAGGTGGCTGGTTCAGCGTGGGAGCCACACTTACTTTCTCAAGTAAGAAATAACACATGCAGAACTCATTCCCGGATAAAAAGGAGGGAAAAACAAGTTAATACTCCTGGTTTCTAACACAAAATGCCAGACATCAGAATCCTAAATCTACATTATCTAAATGTTTGAAGAAATCTGCATTATTTTAGTGGTTTGGGATAGGGTGGAGTTAAATTCTTCATAGTACCTTGCTTTTTATTCACTGGGCTAACAGCTATTCCATCAGCTTGCTGTGAACAGAGGTGGGTTCAGTAGACATGTGCTTCCTACTGCACATTTACAATAGTACAGTCCACTTCAGCTGTAAGTTAGATTTGGCGGTGAAGATGATAAAGAATGCATTTTTTACCTTTTTTTTTCCATATTTGCCCAATGGATTATTAGATGTGCTACTTGTTTTGTTCTGTAGCTTGTACAGTCCTGTTTTATTGAGTAATTTACATGACATATAGTAGCCACATTCAAATATATAATCTTTTGGAGGTGTTTTTCGTGGTTTTTGATCTCCACTTGTATCTTCCACCAGCAGAAATGCTGACACCTATTATACACAACATCCACTCACTCATTTTAATTCACCCCTCCCTCTAAACAAAAGACTTAAGGAAAAGAACAATTTCATTGAATAATTAGCATCATTAATCCTTGACTGTTGGCACCTGAACTATCATCCCAGCCCATAAAAGTGCTTATATAGCAGCTTTCATGCAATGCATTACAAAATACTTTACAAATAATAGCTTAATGAAACACAATAGAGCAACAAATCATTACCAGAGCAAAAGGACATGTCATAAAACCTTCTTGAACAGTACAAGTGATATCAAACAATTTAAAAACAAATACAGTCTGTGTTCCTTGTACTTCTCAGTAGAAGGCAATTCTGTGCATGAGATGCATAGCAAGTAAGAGCTTTTGAGCCATGCAGGTTTCAGGCAAACTTTTCTGTGGGCAGATTTTCCACTGATCTGAAAAGATGCCCATGGATTTGAAAAAGCAGATTGTGCTTTCATTTAGGCTCTATTTTGTGAAGAAATGTATGATTTATTCATATCTGAATATAAACAGGGCAGGATTTTCAATCATATGAGTATTCTTAGCTAAAATCCTTATATCTGGCCTTTAGCTAGTTCCATGGACTACATTTCCTAAGTGGACGAGGCAGTTTTGCACTTACGGGAGTCCTGCTGGGGTCTTAATGATAAATACATTATGAACTGTACATTCGAGGACATCCTAACTGAATGTGTCATAACTTTAACCTTCAAATATATCTCTGATCTCTGCTAAATTTCAGAGTGTTATTCCTAAGCAGTACCAGTGGGAGAAAACATAAAACCCTTGTTCTGGACCTTAAGAGGCAAGAGATAATGCTGACTGTGACATAAATCTTTTCTTTCTTTCTTCTACTTTGTGCAAAAGCAGATCTGAAATATATATCTGTAGTTCTCTCTCTCTCTAAATATATATATCTATAAATCACAGCTAAGCTGTCTCTTTTCTTTACATGGTCTGTTCAAAGGGATGAAAGTAACAAAGCTGCAGTGGTAATTACACCTTTGCAAAGCTGAAACTGCACCAGGATCCCTAATCCATCCTTGTGCATTAAACAATAACACCCTGTGTCCTCTTACAGGAAGAAACCCATGAAAGTTTTTCAAATCTGAAAGCTTTCTCTCCAGGAATAACTGGGAAATGCTTTTGATTTACAAGGTAAGAGGAAAATGGTTCCCAGAGGCTGTAAACTGGTACAACTGTGGACAAAATCGACCAACAGACACATGAAGAACTGCAGTAATATCTGTGTGAAATATGTGGATAATGTTTTCAAGTCCCAGGTTAGACATCAGTAGCCACCACCCAGCAAGGTGTCTTCTATTAGATAATGTATATAGGAGCATGCATTGCACAGCTGGTTATGCTGAGGCACCCCCATTGTGCTGAATGGATGAATGCCCTTTGGTAGGACACTGAATCAACTCTTGCCACTAGTGCGTAAGAGCAAGGGAGGATCTGTATAAACTGGGGAAGCATTTAGAGCTGTTCAGAGTACAAGAAAGGTGATCAAGTGATATTATGATACTACAGACTGTATTACAAAAGCATCTGGAAAACCTAGGTGAAGGTAGAATGGATGTGACTGCAATATAGAGTACCAGGTCTATATAGAGTGCAAGGTCTGCTAGGCTTAGAGAGAAATAGGGGAGAAGTGATGTTCTGAAAGTTCCACAAGGGGTTTGTGGTTATTTTGATTCCAGTGCCAGCCAGCAACCTGATTTCTTGGCAATATTAAATCTATCTGTATTAAATATATTAATTATTAATTAATAGAATTAATATATTAATTAATATTCCATTTAAATTTAATTAGTTAACAGTTAATCTATTGATTTTTAATTAATTATAGTAAATCTATATGTATTATATGTAACTGGTTCATAGTCAAAATGATGCAATGTAAACAGGGAAAGTGGCAAGAGAGTGCATGGCTTCTTAGCCAAGAACACATGTAAGTTCTGATGCAACAAGGATTGTTTGGTGTTCTAAAGCAGTTTCTAAAGGGCAAATGACCAGGAGATGAAAACCACTGCGTAAGAGTTGAAGCTGCCTGTGGCACTTGGTGCTACACCCTGTTACTTTTCTGTGAAACTGATGACTGTTTGTATTAACATGCTAGCCTCTATCCTCTTGCTGAATTTCAAAGAATTATAGAACGCAGAATCATAGACTAGCCCAGGTTGGAAGGAATCTCAGAAGATCATCTGGTCCAGTCTTTCATGGGAAAGGGAGCCAAGATGACATTATCTAGCAGCCGACTCACTCACCTCTTGAAAAACTCCAGTGATGGATAATCCACCATATCCCTGGGGAGGTTGTTCCACTGAATGATTGCTGTCACTGTAAAAGATATTTCTTATACTGAGATGAAATCTCTCCTCATGCAACTTGTCTTCTCTATGTGGCTTCTTGTGAAGAGAGAGAGTCCATCCTTTTTGCAGACACCCTTTAAGTACTGGAATACTGTGATGAAGTCTCACCTGAGCCTTCTGTTTTCCAAGGAGAAGAATCAGAACTCCTTCAGTCTTTCCTAATAGGGTAGGTTTTCCAGAATTTTGACAATTTTGTGGGCTTTCTTTGCACCCTCTCCATTTATCTGCACTGTTTCTGAGTCATGGGGACCAGAATTGGACACAGTACTCCAGCTGTGGCCTGACCAGTACTGTGTAGAGTGGGTTGAGCACACCTCTGTCTCTGCTAGCAATGCCCCTGCAGATGCAGCCCAGGATCCAATTTGTCTTTGCTGCTGCAGCAGTGCATTGCTGAGTCCTCTTCAGCTGATTGCCCATCAGGGTCTCCAGATTCCTTTCAGCAAGGCTGTTCTCCCGCCAAGCAGGTCCCAGCCTGCACTGGGCTCTTTGAATATGTCATCCCAGTTACAGGACTTTGCACTTGTCTTAGTTAAACTTCATATAGTTTTTGCTTGCCCACTATTCCAGCCTGTCCAGGTCTCTCTGGGTCTACCTTCTGATGTGTTCTCCTCACCACCCAGCTTGGTGTCTTGGTGAGGGTGCTTTTGATCCCACCGTTGAGGCCATTTATGGAGATGCTGAGCAGGGTGGGGACCAGTACTAATCTCTGGGGGATCCCACTAACGATAGGCTGCCAGTCTGAGTAAAAACTATTGATCACTACACTCAGAATGCATCCAATTTCCTACCCATTTCACAAACCACCCATCCAGTCTGCATCTCGCCAGTTTGCTCAACAGCACAGTAACACAAGATGGAGGAGAACAAACACTCTATAACCTTGAGAGGGCCCAAGTATATTCAGCAATGTAATATACTCTAGAGCTGGTAGTATCCTCCAGGATGTGCACAGCAACATAACTCATATAAACAGACCTTCTACTTTTATAGTTTGCTATTATGCTCTCCACTCACATTGAGTATACTCAACAACTTTATCTACATGAATTTCAGAAGTATGGCCTCATTCCAAGCATAAAAGTAAGGTAACAGAAGACAAAAAGTGTTTTAACAAAGTCAAGGACAACGAACTCAAAATGCTGATGCATGATGAGGAAAAAAATTCTTCCAGTTTTTCCCTCATTTTTTATGGATTTGGACAACACTGTATATGTCTTTCCTTCCATTTAGCACCAAATCAATTTAAACATTTTATATTCTTGTCAAATCACTTGAAGAAAGATAAAAACCCTTCTTGTAATTAAAGCGTGTATGGACTGATGTGAAGAGCAGCATGGGAGTTACAAAGGTGTGTAGGTTCCTAAATCCTATCCAGCACTTACTTTACCGCATAACCAGGAATTGTAGGTCTTGACCCTTATCTTTTACAGGCAATGGAAAAAAGGAATTGCTGTTAAATAAATAACCTCTTGTTTTCCTCTCTGGAGTGAAAAGGCCATTGAATCTTCTGGTGATGGGAGACAATGGTCTTTCCTTTTGCTTACAGCGACTTGATGTCACATCACTTCATGGGGGTAGAGTCATTATGAGCTGCGTGCACAGGACTGAGAAAACAATCTCATCTATCATGTAACAATCCCAATAATTATCTGTGCACCCAAAACACTTCCCTTCCACCCACTTCTGCAGATGTTACTGCCTTTGCTAATACTAGTGAATTCCTATCTTTGAACAACAGGGCAAGATAGCTTAGTGCATTTGCTCATTAAGATTAATATTTTCTCTGGTTTAGGGGTCAAGTCTAGCTTTTAAGAGGACAGAGCCACAAATCATCCATATGACAACAGGGAAATTCCTCCCTGCCTTCTCTACACACTGACTTAAATCTCAGGACAGGAAAATGGAAAGTACCTGGGTGTTAACAGAACTTCTTTAAAGCAAGTACTATGCAGCTTTCCCTCATTCTCCATTGCCACTGGGATGATCCATCACCTCTGACAAGCAACTGGAAATATGCCAGGATATTGGCATGACTGGGCTGGTTTGCTGGCATCTGTCTCCCCTCCCCAAATGTGCCACTATCCTGATGGGAGAAGGTGATTCCTGGCATCTTAATACTCATTATTGCATCCTGAAAATCCCATGCTGCTGTTGCAGTGTTGTTGCAGCGCTGATCTCTCTACAGTCATCAGTGGTAACTTCCTTACCTTAACTATGGCAAAAACTAGAAGTGAGACACAGAATCCTGAAATCTCCCCAAAGCTCTTACTCCAGGAAAACACTTTTTCTTGAGAACAGAGTGTTTGAGCCAGTAATTCTGGCTTTGCAGTTGCAGTGGTTCTTTCCTGCAAAGCCCCTGGAATGCCTTGTAAGCTGTGAACCAAACCCTGGGATGCCCACGAAATCCTTACCCAGACAAAGGTCTCACTGGCATTAGTTGCATCTTAGTCAAAGATCACACTTCACTGGGATGTGAGAGATGTACAAATATCTTTATTCTACTCAAATCCAGCCACCTTTGGGGTGAGAAGGGAAAGAGGAATGAAAATGGTGATCTCATATGGCAGAACAAAATTAGAAATAAGAAAATGTAGGTGATATTTGAAGAACAAATATCTACTTTAAGAGAAGTCTCAGAGAATGTTTGCTTGAAACCATGTTTTGTTCTCTGTAACCAACTGTTAACTAATAATAATAGAATCATAGAATGGTTTGGGTTGGAAGGGACCTTAAAGCTCATCCAGTTCCAATCCCCTGCCATGGGCAGGGACACC
>WYDI02033353.1:0-11781 GCA_009867235.2 Psittacus erithacus | reverse complement strand
GTTATACTTTAGTTACTGGACTGTTCTTATCTCAACCCGTGGGAGTTGCATTCTTTTGATTCTCCTCCCCATCCCTCTGGGAGTTGGGGGGTCGGGGGGAAGGACAGGTTGGGGAGGGGAAAACAAACAGGCTACATGTTTTTCTAATTTACGACTAAGCTTAAACCACGACACCTAGCTAAAGAGAAATAATGGGAATAATTAACTTCTCTGCCTTTTTACATTTGCAGATATTTTACATACAAATCCTTGCCAATACCTACAGATACAATGATTCTTTCAATATTGCAGGCTAGATAAGTTTTGGGAAAATCTCTGAGAGGAGGATGATTACAGGATTGAACTGTGGCTAATTAATGAATAAAAGTGCTTTCGTCACTTCTCACTTGTGGAATTCTTAGAAGGACACTTTGCCCTGCTGAAGGAAACAGTCTGGGATTTCTCTACCAAAATGTTTTATAACTACCAGAATTCTCTTTTATTTTCATCTAACAAAATATATTATGTAGTTTCCCAAGGCTATAGCTGTTTCCTTTTTAATCCTTGTTCTCTGGTGTGACACCAGGGAAGGCAGAAGCAGTATTCTGCATAACAATCAATGAATCAGCCACTGCTTTACAAGGATTTTTGAAGGGCTGTTTTGTGTCAATGTCTATCACTAGGTTTTAATTTTCTTACGAAGCAAAAAATTTAAGTCTTAAACATTACAAAAGAAATGGAAAATCATTTTCATTTAAATATAACCTTAAGATCAGTCACAGGTTACTGGAAGAATAAGGAGATACTCAATGAAATTTTTTGCTCTGGGCAAAAGGAAGGTCAGGCTGTTTGCAGTCTACCAGTCTGTCACTGATCAGATTAGAAACAAGATACTGCATATGTGATTCTAAGGATGGGTGAATTAAAGGACTTCAGATCCTCAGAGGAGGCTGCAGTGTGAATACAGAGAATGCCTGTTTCTAGATTACTTTATATAATGTACTATAGTAAATAGAATGTGCTGTTCTTAAAGTCACTGAATATATGGTGGAATTAAGTTTCTCAACCTCCAGAATACATGATAGGCCTTAAATAATGTATGTTGAAAGCATTTGGTGATTTTCAAGTGTAAATTATCCTATACTGAGGCAAGGAGGTTTCTCCAAATCAATACAGAAAATGTAAATATTAGTTTTGTTGTGACTTTGCAGTGATAAACCTGTGTGTGCTAAATTCATAGTTACTTTATGACACAGATCAGTACATATGTTCAGTAGGGACACCGCAACCTGAGATAAAACGTATCTAGATAAATAAGGAAGATATTTTAAAAAATGTTCTGACATGTCTTAACAAAACAATTTTCTTACAAGGTTTCAAAGTAACTTCATATTATTGAAAGAGTGTCTTTTAAATATTTGTTTACTATTTCAGGGTTACTGCAGCAAAGACTGCATCAAAACCAATTGCTGCCAGAGGCATCAAAACCTTTTAGTCCTTCAGACCGCTCTAAGTATAAAAACTTAGGAAGGGCTGGTGCTAAAAAAAGAGTTCTTGAGCCTGTACCATTGAAATCTTGCCTCTATCTCTTTAGCAGGACTTTCAGTCTGTGAACACCCTCTGGGCACCTTGCTTTTCTCTTGGCAGTGCTTGATGGGCAGGGTCACTGTCTTCTCCCAGTTGTAGTGATGCAACTTTACAGAGTTGCTCAGGGCTTGGCCGAACAGGAAAACAGAAGAGCAAGGAAAAACTAATACCAGTGCTCTGTTAAAAACATAGGTCCAATCCGTAGGTTTGTAAGCCCTTGTTGGAAAGGTTCTTTGAGAAGCACTGAGCATGCAGCAGCTACATTGAAGAGAACCGAATCTTGTCTTTGGTCAACAGCTGCTTTTTATTTTGAAAAGCAAGAAACCAAATCTTAGATACCCAAAACACTACAGCTGCACTTCTGGTCTCTCTGTACAGTGAGAATCTGATGCTTACTGCAAAGCCAGGCTCATCTTTCCCAGCAGCAAGAATTTCACCAGGTATCTTGTATTTTCTTTACTTCAAGCCAGGATCAAACCCTTTGGTGTCCCTGAGGGAAGAGGTGATGTCAGGGAGAAACCCAGAGGCCCTCAAGCCCTCATCTCTTTGACCCTGTGGATAAAGGCTGACTACAGCTCTGTATTTTGTTTTGCCAATATAAAAATACCATCTGCTTTTCAAGGGCTTTTTGGGATTCTGGCTGCCTGGATACTCAGTCAGAAGACACTATTATCTGTATAACGAAATGTTACCATTTTAACTCTAACTGGAACTTAATTATGATGAAATGTTTTGTTTCAGTAAAGAAAATCCTTTCTCCCTGACCAGGTGTACTGAAGAAGGCTGGTATCTGTTTGCGGACAGCTCAAATGGAGAATTTGGTGACACAGCTGACATTGCTACCCCAGTCATCTCCCTTACAGGGCCAAAATGCAAAATCATATTCTGGAACCACATGAATGGCTCAACAATAGGCTCTCTGGAGGTATGGAGCTGTTCTTTGTTTTGGGTTGGTTTTACTGCCTGAAATTGCTGTAAGAAAATTCATGCTTTGTCATTTATTTTCATTAAAGCCTAGGCTGGTAATAAATGAAAATGAACAATTAGTACAAGTCCACTGTTCTCAATATGTTATGATCTGAGTGAAGCTTTAGGTCAGGGAAAATGAAACTTTCAACAATCAAAAATTATGACCTTTATAGACATACGGTGGCTGGAACATCTATTCATGTATAAGCCTTGTACTGCACTCTTTGATGCTGAAAAGCGTCAGTAGATATTTGGACATTGAGATCTTGGCTGAATTTGGGAGCATGGAAAAAAAATAAGTTATTTTATTAAAATTTGCTGTCGTTTTTTTGAGAAACAGCTTATTCCTCAGAAACTTTAACATATACCTGTCAGAGACTAAGTGTATTATTGTATTGTAAGCAGCATTGAACTATTGCTAGAACATAACAGCAACAAACTTTCTTACTCATATGCTTTTCTTCTCTCCAGTTAAAAGCAGTTATGTAAAGAAAATGTAACTTATTTAGAGGCTTGTAGATGAAATGAGTCACTGCAAAATGAATTAATAAAGCTGCAACATTGTTCTCAACATTTTTTTGTCACACATCTGAGTCCTTATAATGGGTTTTCCCATTAATGCTACGCTATAAGTTACAGCATCAGAATTGGATTGAAAAAGTACTCGGGATAAGTTACCCAGTCATGTGTGCGCTCAATATCATAGAAGCATCAAATAGTTAGGATTGGAAAGGACCTTAAGATCATCTAGTTCCAGCCCCCCTGCCATGAGTAGGGACACCTCCCACTAAACCATGCCACCCAAGGCTCTGTCCAACCTGGCCCTGAACACCGCCAGGGGTGGAGCATTCACAACTTCTCTGGGCAGCTCATTCCAGGGCCTCACTATACCCTAACAGTAAAGAATTTCTTCTTTATATCCAGTCTAAACTTCCCCTGTTTAAGTTTGAACCCTTTACTCTTTGCCTATTACTACAGCCCCTAATGAATAGTCCAGCCCCAGCATTCCTATAGCCCCCTTCAGATACTGGAAAGCTGCTATGAGGTGTGTATATATATATACACACATATATATATAAAAAAATTTGGGTGTGGCCAGTGCATATGGATTTGGTTATACAAATAAATTCTCTCTAGTTCAGTTACTCTGAATAGCATATAATAAAAAGCTGGCAGAATTAAGCTTTTCTGCAGATGACATTAGAATGTTTGTTAAAATTAGAAGTGAAATCAGATGTGCTGTTTATCACTCCATGCATGTGACTTTTTAGATGTTCAGAGGAAGCATGTTCTGTGTTTACTTGAATTATTCTCAAACTGTTTTTAAAACTACTGCTGATTTTTTCTCAGGTAAGTAAAGATTTTGCAAGGCTGCTTGTCGGGTAGTCAGACTTTATCAGAATTTGTGGGAAAATCATAGTATAATGGTGGTTGGCCCCTGGTTTTAAGCCTTGGGACAGATCAATTTGCTTTGAGACTTCTTTGCATTTACTCTGGTGTCCAGGCCCTCTTCACAGTGTGGAAACCCATGTTAGTTGGAATAAGGTCCACAGAGTGTTTTGTAGAACAGCAAATTCCACAGACCCATGTCTAGTATTACTACCACAAAAGGCAAACATTATATAGTTGAGGGTTTTTTTCAGTTTTAACAGCTACAGTTTCCATTTACTACTTAATTGATTTCCCATGCCATAAGTTAGTTGATTTTCAGATGTACCAAAGCAAAATAACAAAAACTTTGCATTTTAAATGTTGTCAATAATTACCTCGTTTCAATTGCTTAATTTAACAATGAATAATGAATGTAGAAATAACTCAGAATATAAAAATTATATCAGAATATAAAATTATTTGTTATTTCTCATTATTTTCTTCAAAAGGTTCTAAGTGTTACATGAATATGACCCTTTTCTGTGCTTAAAATCACTAACAGCCTTTTATCTAGCTCTGACCGCAAGACTACTGTATTTTTACTTAATTCACGTTGACTGCTTGCACTTTAGTCTGCATCTATGCTGTAAAATGTCACATGGAATCATAGAATTGGCTGGGTTGGAAGGGATCTTAAAGATCACCTAGCTCCAACCCTCCTGCCAGGGGCAGGGACACCTTCCACTAGGCCTGGTTGCACAAAGCCCATCTAACCTGGCCTTGAACACTGCCAGGGATGAGGGAGCCACATCTCCTCTGGGCAATCTGTTCTTGTGTCTCATCACCCTCACAGTGAAGAATTTCTTCCTAACATGTGATCTAAATTTACTCTCTGTCACTTTAAAGCCATTTTCCCATTGTCCTATCCATATAGGACATGCTAAAGACTTGTTGTTAGAATGAGTGGCTGTTTTCCTATTTTTCTATGACATTCTTAAACATTCAAAGATATTAAATGTAAACAGTAAAGCTTCCACTTTGTTGTACAAACTTGGATTGAATATTTGTTGGAATCATTTTTGCCTGGTTTCTGTCCTCTGATTTGGCAAGTGTAGCTTTATCAAAATACTAGATGTGCTTTTTCAGTAACTTGTAACATAATTGAAATGCATAGTGGTTCAAAGTGCAGTAGGGTACAGGGAAACCTTGGATCTTTATAGCACACAAATTTATGGTCATATTTAACTGTATAATTAAATTATAACTTTTGGCATGATGTGATAAAAACCCTAATTTCTGATGAAGGACTTGTGTTTATAATTTAGTAGGCAATTTACAGTGTGCATAAAAATGTGTATGTTTCTATATAGTCACGTATTCATAAAAAAATAATTTGTAGGTTAGAAAAACCTTTTCTTATTTGACACTCTTTATTCTCTCAGGGAATCCTTTTCTTGTCTCAATTTTTTTTTTCCCTTAAAATTCATGTCTTCTGCAGGCAGTTCTTGACTATAAAGTCAGATGTCACTTTGGTTTTCTATTCAATTTAATATATTACACCTGTTTCTTTTGTTTCCCTGGAATGAAAGCTCTTCAGTGTGAAGATCTGCTCTTTTCTTGGCAGAACTTACCTGTTATGCAACATCAAAGACACTCACAGGACTTCATAAATTCTCAAAAAAATCTGTTGATTTCTTTTTCATTGAGATGAAAAATGCCTGGACTGCCCTGAAAAGATTACACGGAGTAGCAATAAATCCTTGAAAGCAGAAGTGGTTCAGGCAACTGGTGAGCTGATGCTTAGCTCTCTGAGTACTGGCTGGAGACGCAGCTTGATACACTTCATCAAACACCCAGGTTGTTGTTGTTAGCTCAGCTGTATTTGGATGCCCACGAGGCTGGAGCAAAGCATATTTAGGACTTTATGCTCATGTTGAAAAGTGGCAGCTTTCTCCAGTTAAATGACTATTTATAGGGGTAAGGGTTTTTACAAGTCTTTCACTGCTCAAACAGATCTGGTCTTTAGAAGAAAAAAAACCCAAGTTTTTATTTGCAGAAGAAAAGACTTCTCATAGGAATCAGGACAATAAAATCTATCCCAGAATGGAGTAATCTAATGGATGCATGAACTAATATATTTTTTACTAACTCTGCTGTTAATACTGTTTCCATGTTTTACAAATGGATCCCTACCTGTTAAAGAATAATTTTTATCTGTGGCTAACCACTTGTGATAAATTAATAGGTTAAGTTAGTCCAGGTAAGGCTGTGGGCTGAGTATGCTTATGAGAAGTTCAGAAAATCTTAAAACATTTTTTTTTTCTTAGAATACTCTGGCACTGGTAAATCCCTTTGGATATTAAGTTCTTCACTGAGAGGCTGGTCGGTCACTGAAACAGGCTTCCCAGTGAAGTGGGGAGTCTGTCAGAGTTCAAGGAGCATTTGGATGATACTCTTAGTTGTATGATTCAGGTGGTCCTGCAAGTATTAGGGAGTTGGACTCAGTGGTCCCTTCCAGCTCCAGGTATTCTTTGATATTTAATAGTGGTACAAGATATTCTTATACAATGAAGGGACCTGAAGTGTGTTGGTAATGGGAAGACTTTTTGTGACCTACAATTATTTCCTTTTAAGGTACTCTTTAAAACTAGTATCAGGACTTCAAAACTGTGGACTCAAAGTGGCAACCAAGGTCCCCAGTGGAACAGAGCAGAAGTGTTCTTAGGAATCCGTTCTAATTTTCAGGTGTGTATTCCTATGTTATGTGATTCCTAAACAACCGCCTTTAAGTACTTTTATATTACGCCTTCTTCACCTCTCGTTTCTTTTTTTTGTCCCACACACATATTCTCTTTCTGAATAACAAAACTCATCTTTTTGGCTGTCTGATTGATTATCTGAGCGGGACGCAAGGTTTTGGAGATTTCTCACTCCCCTTCAATCTTAGACTGACATACATTTTTAAGACGGAGAATCCCTTTTATCCTTGAATCCAATTTAGGTTAATCTATTCCACTTCCTTCTTAGTGTGTGGTATTATTACATCTGGTTTTTGAAAAAAAAGTCTTGAGCATGATGTTTGCTTGGAAATATAAGCTGATGCCGAAGCCTCTTAGAGATACTTAGTCATGGGTATGCCACGCTTAGCAGTATCCTTGCAGCTAAAAACAGAGACAGCCAGGAACATATTTAAAAATATGTTACATTCTGTGGTACTTCTATCTTGGATGTTTTTTAATGAAACTTTAACTTCTTTTTCACATTCAAGTGAATAACTGATAACAAGTGATAACTGATGGGTGACTCAGACTGGTCTTTTTCATGCTTTGCAGGAGTATGTGGAACCCTTGCTATTAATTCAGGATGAGTGGGTACTAGTATATCTTTCTATTGCTCATTTTCTTTTCCTTTCTTATTTTTTATTTTTGCACTTGGTCGATGTTAGAAGATGGACATTCAACAGCTATAGTGACAGACATTTACAAGCAGTAGTATAAGCTTTTCATAGGACTGTGCTTTGACAGTAAAAAGTGGTCATTTTATATTCCAAGATTTGCAAGGACTGTCACTGTCTCTGTTCTATTCATTGTTGCGTATGTAAGCATTTAAGTCTTTATAGTATCTTACTGTAATAAATCTGTAATTTTTATTAGATTGTTTTCAGAGCAAAACGTGGCGTCAGTTACATGGGAGATGTGGCAGTGGATGACATTACCTTTGAAGATTGCTCCCCTTTGCTCATCCCAGGCAGACTTTGCACATCAGAAGAATTCACTTGTGCCAACAAGTACTGCATCCCAAAGGATAATCTGTGTGATTTTGTAAATGACTGTGCAGATAACTCAGATGAGAGCCCTACTATTTGCAGTAAGTATAGTATTTTTTTTATTATAATTATCATAAATAACTGAATTCTTATTACTTGAATATCTTTTGCTGCTCATCAGCTAAGACAGCAAAGAAGAAAATAATAATTGAATTCTATTCTTTGGCTTTTAAGGACTTTAAATTATTATTATTTACTTTTAAATCATAAGATAGAAAGTGAAAAACTGTTAGTGAATTCCTTACAACAACTCAGAAGGCAGCTGTCTTTAAAAGCAGAACTGAAATCTGTTTTCCATATGAAAAGAATGCATTAAGGCTGAAAAAATACTTCAAGCATAATACCTTTGGGATATGAGGGACCTACCTCCTTTGATATTTCAAGGATTGTCAGGTCTCTCAGCAAATAATTTTAATCTGAACACTGTACAATTTTGATTTTCCAAGAGATTTCAAGAAACAGTACCTGTAGTTTTGGATTCAAAGACTGAACCCATATCAAATATGTTCTCTGGAGAAATGGATCACAGTATATAGTACTAACTATTTTTCCTACACAGTTGTGGGAAATGCTCACACAATCAAAACTACATTGTTTGGTACTGTATGAAGAATTGCCTCACTTTTATTGAGATTATGAATGCAATTTATTACATTCTCGGTGAACAAAATTCTATGAAGTAAAATTATGCTGACATCCTATGAAGTTAAGGTACACAGCAAAGGGGGACTGTGTTTTACAAATTATTTTCATACTGTTAAACTTCTCAGTGATTTCCAAACCAGGAATAGTATTTCACTAAGCAATATGGCTACTGGTTTAGATCTTCTGCAACTAAAAATGAGGAGTGTATCAGGTTGGGATTACTCTGTTGAAAAATATTGCCATATCTTGGCTTCTGTTTTCTGAAATATTTAGAAATTGTTTACCCATAACTTTTTGAGTTTTTTGGTTGTATGTATCTCCTGTGAAACACCATTAGCCAATAAAGACTGAAGCATTAGGAGCAAGATGGTTCAAACAGGGTGATGGGATTTAGTTTTGCAACTACCTGAAGTATTTAATTTTGATTGTCTATTAGAAAAGAGGTGAACTGAAACAGTTTCACAAAGAAAATTCCTTCCTATGAAGTGCTGTTTTTTATTGCTATTTATAATCTTACAAAGGGTAAAAAATAATTAAAGAAAAACAAAAAACCTGACTGCATTTTAGCAGAAAGTTTTACAATGAGGTATTACAGAGCCTTAAGGGCGCAGGATGACAGGGATGAAACTTCTATATCAACATGGATTTTGCCTCAGATAAAAAATTTGTTTCATTTCATACTGTGTACTTGTGCTGTAAAATGCTTACTGACCAATTATGACTTCCTTTGTAAGGTCTGAGAGAGCTTTCTTTGATAACATTTTCAGTAGTGATGTCAGGAATTAGACTGTTTTCCCTTTTTTTTCTCTTTTATTTTTTCGGTTTTGAAATAACTGTGCTGCTTTAGATTTCCACTATGTGCTGGTTTCTTTTCTTGGTGCTTCCTCTGTCACATATTTAATAAACTAGGAATATATAACACAGAACTTGCTGAAAATATACCTAACAGAGAAACACTTGTTCTGTTTTCCCAGATTTACCATGAGACAGGCTGCCTTCAGAGAGAATGTGGTGATAGGAAAAGCATATTTCCACTCTTTGTGGAGTTTTTTTTTCCTTCTTTGCAGCCATATCATAGAAGTTTCCTCACTGCTGAACCATAGAGCAGTAGCTTGAAAGCCTCAAACTCAGAAGCCTGGCAAAAGCTTTAGTAGGGAAAAGCACAATAGATTAAAGCACAGGAAACAAAAAAAGGGCAGTTTTCCCCAGGCACAGCGACTGTGTTTAAAACACGTGAAAACTGTGCAGCTTCCAAACATCTATAAAATAGCTTTTAGCAGTAGGCCTTCTTGGATCACTTGCTTTAACTGTCAACATTGTTTGCTATGTGCATGAAGAGTCACCGTAACGTAGTTAATGAAATCTTTCTGCACCATTTTGAAAGACACTAGACCCTAATCTGTTATATTCCCAAAATTCCAGAATGTCCATAGGACTGTATCACATGATGATATTCACTAAGTCTAATTAGCAGCGTCTAGACAAAGCCAGTTCTGCTGAGATATAAACCACGCCTCATAAACCTGTTAAATTATTAGTAAGAGATCTGTGCCGTGCTTTTGTTTACTTTGATGATGGTTCTTTTTAGCTAGTTGCATGATGTCAGTGCCATAAAATAAGTGAAGTACACATTTTAACGGATATATTGGTCTGTCAAATGCTCAGAAATTATCCCATTAGATACTGTGTGATCTACTCTCAGTTTTCTTTAACTATAACATCACTAATACTACTTTCTTACTACAAGTATATGAAAACGAAATAACTCACAACAGTGCTGGAGAGGTAATGGATGATAGCACTCCTTCAGCTTTGTTCAAAAACTGTCAGGGTTGATTATGCTGCTTGAAGCTGTAAGACTATGAGGAAGGTCTCTAAGGCAGCTCTGGTTGGATTGAGCTGGGCATGCCTCCCTGAAGTAGAAATGGTATTTCATGAGATCTAGTAAATTAAATTTTGTGGAAAAGGCTGTGGCGGCAGTAGTGTTATTCCAATCTGAAGTATGGATTAATGCCAGTGCAGATGGCTCTACCTTTTAGATACTTGGTTTTGACTAAGTTTGGTTAATGTTTGGTTTAGGTCATAAGTGTGCTTCTGCAGCAAATGTCTCAGTTATTCCTGTTTATTACAATTTGGTTTGCATTGTAGAGTGTGCTTAAGCATATGAATTAGGATTATTTCATTAGAAAATAAAAGACGAGCTCCAGGAAGGCATCAAATGTGTTCTAACCATTACTGGTCATTCAGTCTGCAGTATCACTTTATAGCATTTCAGTCCTCATTCCTTCACTGTCCTCCTTAAATGTGTTCTGGTTTTCAACATCAAATGTTATGCTCTACCTATCTGCTCTTAAAGCTCTGTACTTGTTCATCTAGGCACACTTGTTGGGAATGACTTAAAATGGTTTAAATTTTGTTTGATTTGATTACTTGCCTTATTACAAAGATTCATTAGACCTTTTATGATCACTTTACTTACTGATAAGTGTTTTTCTTAAATTAATAAACTTTCATCCACTAAGCTAATTCACCAGCCCTTTGTCACTGCTCCACAGACAAAAGGATTAACTTGTTTTTGGTTTTCAGCACTAAGAGTTCGTAGTTCTTCACAGAAGTGTTTACTACCTAAGATTAAATACGCAAGTGCACAGTCATCTACTGTAACTAGAGCTTCTAAGCAGGCTGCCTAAGTTCATAGAATCATAGAATAGTTAGGGTTGGAAAGGACCTTAAGGTCATCTAGTTTGAACCCCCCTGCCATGGGCAGGGACACCTCACACTAAACCATCTCACTCAAGGCTCTGTCCAGCCTGGCCTTGAACTCCACCAGGGATGGAGCTTTCACAGCTTCCCTGGGCAACCTATTCCAGTGCCTCACTACCCTTACAGTAAAGAACATTTTCCTTACATCCAATCTAAACTTCCCCTGCTTAAACCCATTCCCCCTTGTCCTATTACTACAGTCCCTAATGAATAGTCCATCCCCAGCATCCTTACAGGCCCCCTTCAGATACTGGAAGGCTGCTATGAGGCCTCCCCACAGCCTTCTCTTCTCCAGGCTGAACAGCCCCAACTGTCTCATATGGGAGGTTCTCCAGTCCCCTGATCAGTCTTGTGGCCCTCCTCTGGACTTCTTCCAACAGTTCCATGTCCTTTTTGTGTTGAGGACACCAGAACTGCACACAATACTCCAAGTGAGGTCTCAAGAGAGCAGAGTAGAGGGGCAGAATCACCTCCTTCGACCTGCTGCTGGACACACTCCTTTTGATGCAGCCCAGGATATGGTTGGCTTTCTGGGCTGCGAGTGCACACTGAAGCCAGCTCATATTAAGTTTCTCATTGACCAACACCCCCAAGTCCTTCTCCACAGGGCTGCTCTGAATCTCTTCTCTGCCCAACCTGTA
>WYDI02033352.1:0-21760 GCA_009867235.2 Psittacus erithacus | reverse complement strand
CCTTATATCCAATCTAAACTTCCCCTGTTTCAGTTTGAACCCATTACCCCTTGTCCTATCACTACAGTCCCTAAACTTCATGCATAACCACCCAAAGACTTTGCATTCTTTGTTTCAGCACCACATGGTTTTAACATTTTGTTTGTTATTTGGATTGGTTATATAGGAAGACTTAGGTCATTGTTCATCATAGCATATCCCTGCCTTTTAAGTATGGTCTGAATCCCTGATTCCTAGATGGAGGACCTGGCACTGGTCTGAATTGAAATACACTTCTTATTAAATGAGTCACTCTTAACAAAATACTCACAATGGTCAGGGTATCTTAGACCTTGTCTCTCTCTTAGCCTGCTGATTTTTATCCATAATGAAACTGAATGAGTAGGAGATGAGTTTTAATGTTATTTTAGCAACTTCTTAAATTCATTTCACTATGTTTAAACAAACACTAAACTTCATTTCCTCTCCCTCAAATGATGCAATCAGACTGTCGAGTCTACGACTTGTTTTGATGGTAGATAGCCTTGATTATTATTAATGCAAATGGTTTAATATCCCCCCGAGCCACAGCCAACCTGCATGAAAAGAAATGTTCCTTGGCTATAATGTCAGGAAAGCAAACAGAGCTGGCCTCCTTGTTGTTAATTTGGAAAAGAAAATAAAAAGACTTGCAGCAGGCCACAAATTTCTCCTTTGTACCCCAAGCAATGTTTGAATGTTGCATTTCTTTTCTTTTTATAGAAGTGTAAGCGTGATCTGTTAAAACTCCACTCCAACTTCCCTTGAAACATATTTATCTTGTGAGGAAGGCTCTTTTCATCATAAAAATATTATCCAGAGGAAGCAGAGTTACATGCACTCAACAAATTTATAAGGTGACATTGTTAACATAGGTTTTACTACCAGAGGTCTTGCCAAGGGCCATACCTTTCCTCCCTGATTACATGATTTTCTCTTTGTTTGCTCAGCACACTCTAGTCTGTTCTTCCTTCTGGTTTCTCCGCAGCCCATTTCTCATGCTGTTGGTCTGCTGTGTAAGCTCCCATTCCAGGCAATATAAAGCCTGTCACAGGCCCTGTGCTAAGTACTTTCCTGCTCTATGAAGTGACAGCCCATGCTGGCACCTGAGTCTAGAGGGATGTAAGTCTTTCATTTTCCTCCTCAGTGCATCCTGTTTCTGCACAGCTAGAGTTTTCAGAATAAAAGCCCATCTTTGCTCATTCTGCAAATAGTCCTTGGCCTAAAGCACAGAGGAAAGTGCTTGCTATGATGCACCAGCATTTCCAGAAGACCAGGATAAACACCATGGCTGTTCATCACTTACAGAGTCTTCTCTTACTTACGGTGTGGCAGAATTCTTTTTTGAGGGGTAGTATTGGAGAGTTCATATATGCTGTAGAATATGTAGATGCAGGAGGACATATAGGAAGTGTACAATGGTGTTAAGTGCTTGCTGGTTTTAGAGAATCACACATGGAGAAGACCACCACTTGTTTGAAGCAGAGAGCCTGATGCATCAGTTGTGTAAACGTGCCAATAAGACTGTATTGTTTGGTTCACAGGAAACAGAGAGAGATCCACAGAAGCTCTGTGAAGTTGGCATGGTTGCTGTTACCTTATCAGACTCTAGTTGCTTAATCATTACTCCTTGTTTAGAGACTAATGAAACCCATACAGATAGACTACTTTGATATCAGTATGGAAATGACTATGTCCTATCTGTCCTATAAAATAATTTTATCTTTTTTATGTCCTATAAAATAATTTTAGAAGATTCTTGTAATTTATTAGTCGCTCTATTTTTCCATACCTCACCATTTTTCTCTTTCCTTACTCATGCATTCTGCTCCATGTCTTTCTTTGGAAAGAAACACTTTAATACATTACATGCATTATCCAGCACCTCCTCCAAGAACAAAAAGGAAGGCTAAGTGCTAAAAGAGAGAAGATGCAGATAAAAGGAGATCAACATATTCTTATATTAGCACATATTTCTATACTATTAAAGCTATTAAAATATATCTGTATGCGACATCAATGTTCTGTGTCATTTGCAGCAGCTGCAAAGTCAGAAGAAAACTTGAGGTTTTACTTACAGTCTTCCACCAGCCTCTCAAGACCATAAATACCTTATTTCCATCAACATGCTTTCTCCTGCTCACAGGCTTTTCCTGAAATGTATAAATAGGGATCAGTGCTGAGAAAGGCTGTGTACCTGCAGTAGTCATTGACTCCTGTTGAACCAAGAGCCCTTAGATCCTTACAGGTTTCAGTTACTCACTGACCATTAAGCTGATAACAACTGCTTCTTTTTAGACTTGGTCATTTTTCTTGTAGTGCTGACACTCCAGACAAAAAGAAACAAAACAAACAAGCAAAAAAGCCAAACTAATGGAAAAAAATAGACACAAATAAGAGAGAATGAGAGAAAAATAAGGATAATTAATCTCAATGAAAAGAAATATTGGAATAGATTTCCTTACGATGACTCCTTGTTATTCATAATTTACATATTTGTGGTGTTTTGGATAACGGTACTGAAACAATGCGTAATGAAGAGGCAAAACATGAGAACTGGCATTGCGCTTTTTCACTGAACAGGTCAGGACTCTATGTCACTTCAATTCCTAATACTTTTTCCATGAGTGAAGTTAGCTGAAAGTCATCAAAAAGCGTATTCTGTTCCGTGGGATTGTTCTACACGTTTTGTCTTCTTCATCCTTTTACCTGTTATAAATTCTGACAGAAAGTTTGCTTCTATTTTTGCCTTCTAATTCTACCTCATTTCAACCCTGCGTGGAGTCTAAATATTCCTTTTCCTCCTCTTTTTTGCACATTTTGAACATTTGCCATTAATTAGCATATCTTTGTCCTTCATCAAGATCCCACTGAAACCTCTGCAAAATCTCCCATAAAAGTCACAAAGAGCCAACACAGCGCCTTAGTCATCACTTTCCCAAGTTATTCAGAGGCTGTTTCCTCCCAGATCAGTCCTCCTACCTCTTTAATTGTTTGAGTTGATGCCTCTGAAGTGCCTCCAGCTCTTTCTGATAATGAGGTGTTTCAACTGAACACCTCTCCAGATGTTGTGTCACTGGCACTAGGCACAAAGGGGAGGTTGTTACCACCTTAGGCAGAAGCATGGTGGCGATTCTGTTAATGCACTCTGGAATAAAGTTTTAATAGTTTCTTTTTAGGGTTGGGGTTTTGTTTGATCTTTTTCCTTCCTGTTAGGTATCAATTGCAAATTTATGTCTGATTTACAGGTTAGAAATGAGCAAATGACTTGAGCGCATTTTCACCAGCTGTAACCTCCCGTATGAGGTGGTGATATTTCATCCCAGTGTTGGTTGTTTCCCTTCAAACTGTCGCTTGAGCTGCTGTTTTAGAGCTACAGGTTTCCCTCAGCTTTCTGGTCAGTGTTTTGAGGCTCTGGCTGAAGCGCTTAATGTGAAGACTGCAGTTTTCTGCCCCATGGTGATGCTTGTATCTGCTTGTATCTGCTTGTCTGCTTTTTCACTAATGCTTGACCTAGGTGATGAGTACAGATCAACTTTGAACTAAAAACTTTGTACGTTTTAAAACCAAAAAGGAACATTAAGCTCCTAGAATCTCACATTTTACAAGGAAAAGGCCATGGAGTTTAGCAGGTAACTCCCACCTTCTGTTAAACTGAAATATGTATTTTAGAAAGTCATGTCTCAGAGATTTGCAGTGATAGTCAGGCTGTCTTATCTCTAGATAAGTTATCCCGATGACTAATAGCCCTTACTGCACCAAAAAAGAAGAAGAAAATATGCAGCATATCCAAAGTCAATTAACTCAGCTTTAGAGTCCAGTCATTAGATCTTGTTGTTTCTTGATCTTTCAGATTGCTATAATTAATCTTTTACCCATGTAAGCAACTGCACTTGCAAAGAAGATGACAAACTCAGGGGCTTAGATATATTGCCTACAGATGTGTGCTAAGCAATAAAAAGAAGATTTAAGCTGAGCAGAAAAAAATAAATATTAAATTGTTAATCTGTTTGTGGAAAATGCATTTTCCCCATAAGAGTATTAAAAAGAGGGGATAAATTGCTCATCATAAATAATTGGAGAAGGCTGACTAATGTCCCAAGTTTCCTTTGGCATTTGTCTTCCCCCTCCTTTTGGAAGATATTACTGCAAAACCTGGGGGGCTCTGCTTCAGTGGGGTTTTTGTTATTTTCCCCCCAGATATAATTTGATTCAATGATGATTTCCCAATGAAAGTGGTTTTGTTCCAAAAAGAAATTGTAAATGAGAAAAGGAAATCAAACGTTACTTTCTGTTCACATAAACTAATAGCATCAATGAGAAGTAAATTTGAATAGAAAGTAATTCATAAGTACAGCAGGGGTCTGGTTTTCTGTCACTGTGGAATGTAATTAAAATAGAACTTCCATAGACATAAATTGGGAGTAATTAGAATTTTCCATCTGTTCCTTCATCCATTTCTGAGTGTTTCCAGGGCTGGGGGAACTAGCTTCTTCCAAGACAACTGTTTCCTCACTACAGCAAGCTGCCCAAGCAGTGGCCATTTCAATTCCATTGCAAGCTATACAAAAGTTATCATTTCCCTTGAGATGGATTGTCAGGGTAGGTCTTCCCTGCAGTAAACGGGGTGAGTGTGTAATGAGTGTGTTTCCTTATAGTATATAATTTCACAGTTTATTCTAGCTCTCTAGAGCCCCTCATATTTTGGTAAACAGCAGATCTGTCAGCCTCCAAGACTCCATGCCAGCATCCTGTGCAGTCTGCCAAGAGGCAAATGATGGTTTGAAGACCAGCGAAGTGACGCGGAGCTGATCCAACTTTGTGATTTCTTTAAGCAGGAGGGAAGATTACTTTGTATTCCCATTTGTAATAGCTCAAAAACATCACCTAAACCTCTGGGTAGAAACATATATGCGTGCTTTTCTAATCAGAACTGCTGACTAGTTATGAGCCTCCTTCCATTTGTGCACTGGATAAAGAGAGCAATGGTGAGCACCCTGTCCTTAAGAGCCCAGAAAAGAAACTAAATTAGGACCAATGAGCAGAAGGCAAACCCATCAGACGCTCAGGGAGAGGATGAGGATTGCAGGAGGGGCTGGCAGTACAAAAGGTATTGAGATCATTCACAAGGCGTACAGACACAGCTCTAGTGCTGTAATTAGATTAGGTGTCTGTGGTTTAGATAGACCAGCAATGAGTCATTAACAATCCTTAGATAAAGCTACATTCATTTGATCCCATCACGTTTTCCACCTTTCACTAGACCATGCAATTAGCCCAGGACAAAGCACCTGGAAAGAGACTTTGATGAAAGCCTGTTATGGAGATTCTTAATGGGTGGGATTTAAACCCAAGGGATTATAAGCATTTAGTAACAGCTCACCTGTAAATCCTGATAATTTTCTTTTCTGTGAGTTCCCAGTGTAATATTTGCACAGTCTGATTATAAATTTTGAAGAAATACCTTATAACTGTAGTTAAAATTCAGCATTAAAGCAGTTAAACAGCCTCCTTATTAGCATTAGAACTATAGTCAAAACACATTATACTTGGCTAATAAATTTATTTTTTATGTAATGGAAATGCCATCAAAGCATAGTTAATCTGAATTGAATTAGATTATAATTGGAGCTCTTGTGCACGAGGAATGAAAATGATTCTTTATTGTTGCAGACTGACAATGCAGCATTTGTTACTCCCTCCTCACTACCCTTCGAAGTGGCAGCTGTAATATTAGTGTGCGCATCTCGTAAGCTGTGCGTGTAGTATTGCTATGTCTCTGGGCAAGGACCTCAGCAGTAAGATAGAGGGAAATGTATTGCTCTGGATGTATTTCATCACACTTTCACCCCGTTCATTTAGAGGTGCCTGTACTTGAGAAGCAGTTGTGCATAAGCGTTTGCCTGCAGTTCTGGCTATGTATGTTAGTGTAGGTGGTGTGAATGTGAGTTCCCAGGATGCAGAGGAAAATCTCAGATCCTCTTTACAGTGTTAAAGGAAAGTGATGGCAGTGAGGTGAAGTCCCCAGTGACTGGGAAAAGGGAAACACTGCACCCATTTCTAAACAGGGTAGAAAGGAAGGCTTTGGGAACTACCGACCTATCAGCCTCACTTCTCTGCCTGGGATGACCATGGAACAGGTCCTCCTTGAAGCTAGGCTAAGGCACGTGAAGGACAGGAAGGCGACTTAAGACAGCCAGCATAGTTTCACCAAGTATGTGTTAATCATACTCATCAGACTTAATGACTGCTCACCTAAATACCTGAAGTAACTTACTCAAGAGTTTATATGTATAGCTTACCTCTCTTACAAACACAGCATGGTAAAGGGATGTTCATGTCATGGAGGTTTTGGTGTCTTTTCATTATTTGCAGAGTATCAGGGAAGGTTCTACACATTGTAGTTTAGCACAGGTTCACTTTTATGCTAACTGGTAGACTCACTGCAAAGAGGTCATGGAGCAAGGACTAACTCCCTGCTAACAGGGAATTTTTTACCTAAGAGCATGTGTGTATGAGGACAGGAGAGTGTGAGTGTGCCGTCAGCCACATGGCCTGCGGTCCTGTGTGCAGTCCTGCCCCTGCTATAGGAGAACTCCTATAGCAGGTAGGTACCTAGATAGGTAGCAGCAAGAGGAAATCCAAAGCAAAAAGCAAACAGTGGATGTCCCCATTCAGGACACAAATCATGCTCATCACCATGGTACCTAGACACGTCGTCAAGGAAACAATGTTAGGACCTTTCTAGCAACAACTATGTTTAGTGACACTTGCAGTGTCACTAATATAACTCTTCCTGTTGTGTGTGTATGAGATCTGGGAAGGAAGAAGGGGAAAGCAGTAAAGAGTGATTCTCTTTTTATTTTCTTTTTCCTAGCTTCCCTATTTTCTTTCTTTCTTTTCTCTAAACCAAAACAAATGAGCAAATGCACTTTACCCACTCATAATACCAATTGGTGCTGTAAACAAAGAGAAAGCAGGATATTAATAAAGTGTAACTCAGCTGAGAGCTCAGGGAGCATCCCCTGTAAGTCTGTCTGATTTCTGTCATGTATTCCAAATTTACAATATGGCAATATCTCGTTGCTTATGAACCATTAAAATCTGAAGCACAGTAAGCAGCTAATGTAATTTTGCCTGCAAGTGGTATCATATCTTGGATCCACAGGGAGATAAGCATACTCTTGTCTTATCGCTACCTTCTGTGGTAGGTAGAAGTGCCCAGTGCTACTGGGCTCAGGCCCAGTGTGAGTTAATTGAAGTTCATTACTGACAACCTGGGGCTTAGTTGCACTTATCTGCAAGTTCTCATTTAGCTTGAATCATCACAGTATCAGAGCATCTTCCAAAAAACATGTTAAGCAATCAGATTAGGACCCAGCACATCTGGTTTTATCTCTCTTCTCTTTTTTTCTCTTCAAAGGTAGCACAGGGCAAAACAGCACTTTATTCAGAAGGATGACATTGCTACCAAAACCAAGAATACATCCCAATCCAACCTGGCAGAGTGTTATTAATGCTTCAAAGTCAAATACTGAAAAGCATAGAAAATCCAACATGAAGGTTGCCTGTGAGACATTTATTGTCTCTTTTATTTAGTATTCATTAACTACATAGGTTTTATTGGTAGGGGATGTATTTATTGACTCCTGATTTTGTGCAATAGGTGAAGAGTGCTCAGATTCTTTTATCCTTATAATTTATTCTTTTATATGTATAAATAATTACAATAAACATATTATACAAATGCATATAATGTTCACCTTTTTGTGCCTTATTGACTAGAAGCAAAGAAATTAATTTGCTTATGCTCTTTTCTGAGGTGTTCAGCAGTTTTGTCCCTTTGTCCTTGAGGAAAGATAATTAACTGGTATTCATATCCATCTGTGAGGTAAGGTGTTAGCTGCCATTTTCCCACCCAGTGCCTGGTGCCTCCAACCATAATGCCATATATTGTCGCCCATGTTCACCCTATCTACCCTTGCCATACCCTGCTTGCTGTTGTCCCAGCCCCATCAGATCCCAGTTACACTTTTATGCTTTACATCTTTCTGGTTTGGCTTTTTCCTATTCTTCATTTCAACCTTTCAGTTTTGATGATGGCATAGGGTCAAGATCACCATAGATCCTGAACCCAACCTGGAGCAATTGAGAATAATTGTTAAAAAGGAAAGTCTTTTATGCTAAAATTCTATATACTTTTATACTCAATCCCTTTATATTTAGCCAATTTATTCCAATGTTATGTTGAAAATCTAGTTAGTGCTAGGAGATGTGAAAGGAAAGGACGTGTTCAGCACTATTCTTTGAGCAGGACATGGTTTGCTATAAACTGAAGTGGTAGACAGAGACCAGCAGCACTGGAGCTGAATACCTGCTTGAATGTGCTGAATGTTTTGGGTTACTGTTCTTGACTTTGGTTAATGCAGGATTAAGCTTTGATTGTCTTCAGCTCTCACAGACGTGTGAGAAGTGACTTGCAGGCTCTCACCATAGAAAATCCATTTCCAAATTCTATGTTATTTTCTGCAAATGATTTTACAGTGTGTTTTAACACCCTTATTAAATTATTTTCTTCCTGAGAAAGTACGTTACTGCTCATTCAGTGGCTGGAATTGATTGCCAAACCAGTTTTGTTTTGTTTTGCTTCATGTTGTTTTCTTACTGGCTTAACCTACAGAGGAATAAAAACTGAGCAATGACAGAAAAAAGGAAGATTAAAACAAAGGTCAAGTCTTCCTTTCATTGGTAAAGGCAGAAAATATTACATGGGCTTTAACTTAAGCAGAATGGATCTATGGAAGACCATATCATGCAAATCCTACCTCCAGCTTGTTCATATATCCACAAGCTGCCTAGCTGCCCAAAGCAAGATGGCTCAAAAACTCATGAAAGCAAGTGCTCTACATGACTCCCTCCCATTCCCAAGGGTTGTCTTGTGTCTGCTTGTCTTGCTGTAGGGCTGAAAATTATTCAGCTTGAAAGCCTGTGCTTACAGATAGATTAAATCCGAAACCCTTTAAAGTTCACTTATGTCTCTAGAATACATTTCAATGTCTTCCTACTGCAAAGAATTGGAGTGAATGAGTCTGTAGAAAATTTGGGTGGACATAAAGGCATCATGAGGAGTTTGAGAAGGAAGGTGCACCAGCTCCAGCATGCAGAACTTCATCATGTACATTTGCTTTGCTCCTCAAAAGAGAAATTTACCCTCACCTGGTTTCTGATTCTGTTGAACACTAACAGCAAAGAAAACCTTCAGGCCAGAGGAAGGTGTTCCTGCCTGTGACAGGAGGTTTGGAATTAGTTGATCTTTAAGGTCCCTTCCAACACAAACCATGTTATGATTCTGTGAAACCCAGCTATTGCAGAGCTGGACACTGTTACTGGGGGTTGCTGAACCCTGGTTTGGCCTTGGCCACAACTATGAACTGTCTATGCCTGGGAGAAGGTTTGGCAGGAAGCTTCATCTTGGCTGTACTCCTGCCCCTTGGGCTTCCTGCAGCACAGAGCCCATGCAATGCATGCTTCTCTGAAATATGTTTAACCTCCTGTTGGATATAGGTTTGTCAGACAGAGCTGCTGAAGTAATAGGAGCCCTACATAGCCGTGTGGGGCTGCAGCAAGAAGGATGCTGAGATGGAGTCATGCAGTGGGTATCAGCAAAATGAGTCTCATACATCCCTTTGATAGGCTAGTGCTGGTAGGAAGGCCTGGGAAACCTCAAGTCTTTGTGGCCTTCGCTTTTCAGTGTCTCCATTTAAGCATCCCCACACAGTACTACTGTCTGTCTTGTCTAATTTAGAGTGTAAATTCTTCAGGGCAGGGACTGTCTCTCACTGTGTGTTTGCATGGTGAGGCCCTGATCCTGATTGGCAGCTCTGAGTACACTACAAATCTATTTTAATATAAGCCCAAATTGAAAATTCTGTATCTCTGAGCCTTAGGGGATGTGGGACTATATTCGAGAAAGCAGAAGCTCTGACAAAATACTGAAAGGTCATTGCAGACAATGTACTGAATATGAACTGTGAATGTGGAGCTAATGGCTAAGAGACAAGGCTGATTTTGCTCTTGGTCAAATGGAGGCAAGTTGAACAGGGCAATGGAGGCATCACTAATCATGTATTAGGATGCTGAGGGGAGCTGGGGCTGACATGTGTCTCCATTTCTCATGTCTATCCTTGCAAAAAGTTGTTTGAGCAAAATAGAAAGGATTTCAGGAAGAGATAAAAGATGATTAATGCTGGAAATTTCACCAAACTTCAGTCACTTAGATGAGGCATCCAAGGGAAGGTCTTAGTGGCCCTAAAATAGTGAAATAGATACCCGAGAGAGACAGACACCTTCAGGGCATATTCACATTTGAGATTACTTAAACTGCCTTCTGAGGAGCCTCCACTGATTACAGAGGGATGCTCAGCAAGTAGGCAAGTAGGCACAGGTAGTTGCCTGAGTTTGGTTCCATCAATCTTCCAACCTCAAGAAAGAATAATTTGACACTGAGTGTACTTAGCTTGTTGGAAAGAAGGTTAAGAGGAGACTTGCTGACACTGTGTAAGTACCTACACAGGAAAACTGTTTTCAATAGGATATGGCACTTTCATCTCCCAGACAATGGTATAACAAGATCCAGTGACTGGAAGTCAAAGCCAGACAGATGCAAACTAAAGATAAGGTGCACATTTTTAGCAGCAAGAGTAATGAATCTTGGGAACAACTTACAATGGAGGTGTTAGATTTTCCATGACTTGAAGGCTCTAAATCAAGGCGTGATGTCTCTCTAAAAGATATGCTATACTTAGCCGTTAGGTATGACGCTACAGAATTGTTAGGTGATACATAGAAGGTTACATTAGATGGTCATAAAAGCACCATCTAGTGATAAATGCAGTAATCTAAATAATAATACTAAATATTCCATCGTAACAAATTGATTTTGAATGTGCTATAACAGCTCAGTTAAAGTTGCCTGCACTTTTACATCCTGATGCAAATGGACAAAGAACTTGCCTTTCTTGGCACCCCAATGATAAGCATACATTCATCCCTCCTTACAGTGTTTACAGCCTAATCCATCAACTCCTGAACTCACCATTTCTCAATGTAAAGGCTGTAATATTGCTCATTCAGATATATATATGTGTGTGTATGCACACACATACATCAAGGGGGCCTTATGGAGTTAAGGCTTAACTTAGGAGCTGCATTTAGGCTTCTGACAATGGTTTTCAGAACTGAAGTCCCTTTGGTCTAAAGGACTTACCTGTTTCCCAGGGGTTCTGTAGTTCTCCCCCGGGGCTTCACTCTCCGCTCTTGATGGAGTGTATGAGGGCAAACAGCTTTTTAAGCCGCAGTTAGTAAAACACCAAAGCTAAGGAACATGGTTTCCTGACCATGTTTTAGTTGATATTGCTAAAGGAAAGGCATATTCAAAAGAATTACTTGCAATATTTCCCCCTCCTACTGCTGCAAGACCAAAGTTGTAGTTGATTTTCATTGTGGAGTGTTGTGGTTTAACCCCAACCAGTAGCTCTACCCCACACAGCAGGTCTCTCACTTCCCCCAATGGGGTAAAGGGAGTGAATCAGGAGGTTAAAAGAGAAAAACCTTGGTTTGAGATAAAGACAATTTAATAGATAATAAAAGCTATGCACACAAGCAAAGTAAAACAAGGAATTCTCCATTCTTCCCCCAGCTTTATATGATGAGCATGATGCCATGTAGTATTAAATATCCCTTGGGTCAGCTGGGGGCAGCTGTCCCATCTGTGTTCCCTCCCAAGCCCTTGTGGACCCCCAGCCCACTCACTGCTGGGTTGGTGTGAGGAATAGAAGAGGCTGTCAAAGTGCATTTGTCTGTGATAAGGGGGATTAAACTTCATTTTGCTATGCATGCAGGACAGCTGTCAGTCATACATGCCTGAAAGGTGTGCAAGGTATTCAGACTGGGGGAAGCCACAGCCAGCTACGAAGTGAGAGCAGGATTTCAAGTGCCAGGATACTGTGAATATTCATTACTGTGGTTTTGGGTTTGGTTTTGTTTTTTTAACTAAGTGATGAACTTGAGGAAAATTGAGCAAATAATTGCTGTCTGTGACAGCTGCAATTAATGTGCTAATAAGGTAAGGTTTCTGAAGCCCTTCTTTTCCAGTAACTAAGAGATTTCAGGTACTTACCCCACTACTGCATATTGTCAGTGATCATTCTGTAGGAAAAAGAGTTATTTGGGGAGCGTGAATACTCTGAAAATGAAAACTAAACCACAAAGAAAAGTTTCCTGGCAATGTCTATTATAAATCCAAAAGGATGTTATTGCAGACAGGAAGGAAGTTCTTGTGGCTAATTCCCTAACCTGGAGATGGGAGATGTGAACTTCATCAAAGCTTCTTAAACATAATCTTCTGACCTTGGTGAGGGAACTCAACCTGTTATTGCCCTCAGTTCCTGTGAAGAGCACTTGTTTTGTACTACCCTGTTTTGACATCTCTCTATTGTAAGCTCTGTTGCCTATTATTACTATGAGGCTGTATGGTATCCATCCCCAGAGAGTCTCAACCTTAGGTGTTGCACATCCTATATATGAAAAATTGTAGGAAAGGGTGCTACTATCAATGAAAATGAAAGCTTAAACTCTACAACTAGCAGAAACTGTGCTTGGGTTTATGCTCCAGGAAAGAAAGGAGCTTCTCTCCATGGAGAGAGTGAAAACAATTAGCAGTCACCATAATTTTTGTCCTTACATCACAAAAGTACTTTGCAAAGGCTGGTGAGTACCATTAACCCCACTTTACAGATGGGTGGGAAGCAGCATCATGGGGCAGCAAAGTGAGTTGCTCAAGACCATATAGGAACTCAGCAGAACTATGCAAATAGAAACCAGGTCTCCTGATGCCAAGCCTTATTCCTTGGCCCACACAACTTCTACACAGGAGACCTGACCTGATTCCAACATCCGTGAATGTAGCATCCTGCTTTGCAAAAAGCCTAAGCAGGTACATGGAATGGGTGAACGAGCCTTGCTTCTCCAGTGCTCACCATTCTTGTGCAATAATTACTCTGCAGACATTTTTTGTGAGCTTGATAAATGTTTTATTTACATGGAAATGTCTCAGCTAACACCCACAGTAAACATGAGGCGGTAGTCAAAACGTTACTACATCTATTATCACAGAGAGTGGGCTGAAAGATCTGCCTGCATCTGCTGTGAGCAGGCCTTATTTTATTAGTACTGTGATACTTCACTATTCATATGGGAGATGAGCCATCCACTTTCATGTGATGGTGATCATGATTTAAGGGCTGCCGCCCTCTGAGACTGCTTATTTCTCTGCTGTGTATTGAAAGACATTTTTAAATGATGTTTGCAATTAAGACAATAAGGAAGGTGCTTATTGGTAGGGATGGTGCATAATAAATCATGTGTTAGGGATTGGCAAGAGTTTGGGAGGTGCTGTGAGGACCTGCCATGCAGGTCCATCACACAGGCTTTGCTCTGCTGGAAGCACAGTGTGATCATTACAATGGTGGGCAAGGAGCCGAAAGGCTGTTTCTAGACCTGGCTTTGCTGCCATGTCTGCATGATGAATCCACCCTGCTTAACTTCAGGTATTTCACCAAGCAGCCTGATTTTAGAGGCACAGGGCTTGTCTGTAGGTGATGGATTTTTAAGATCTCAGTCTCCCATTGGATATGCCTGTCCATACTACCTTACAAAATAAGCCTTTACACTCACAGTTAGTCTGTTCCTTACAACTATGTGATTTGTGCAATACCAGTCGTCAATGCTTTACTTTTTTCACTGCATGGTGTAAGATTGTGAGGTCTTTTCAATTAAATGTAAGGACCATCAGCCTCAAAGTTTCACAAGCTGAATACTCACAAACCGAGATCACTGGGACTTGATTTCTTTGGGATTTCCTCTCTGTTTTGCATATGTAAAATGAGTATAATGACATTCTATCTAATTTAGTGGAGACCTGCAGCACAGGAGAACTGAAATCTGCATTACTGATATCTTTGTTCTAACCCAGATCTTATAGCCTGATTCATATCAGTAGCATTTCTGTAGGATAACAGCGGGCCCAGCAGTAGCTTATTTATTAATAATGACCAATACCACATGCTCCAAGAGACCAAAGGACACTTAAAGTGTTTAGGATTAAAGGCATAGTGGTTGTCTACACTGGAGAATGCCAGCAAGAAAAACAAAGAGGCACAGAAAGTTGCTGCCAAAATACAAGCCCATGATGGATGGAAAGTGCTATGGAAATATTAAGTAAAATATTATCATTTGTTGTTACAGCTGCAGAGTAATGTGGCCATTTCTTATAGCTGAACATGGCATCTTTTTCCTTTTGCCTCGTTGCAGCTTTCAGGGAGCTATAGCTGATCTGCTGGCTGCTTATCTGTGTGGCTGAGTATGTACGTGCATAAGTACAGGTAGTACTTATTGCATGAAAGAAAGCAATGGAAGTCTTTATGTTTAATGTAGGAAATATAGGGAGAGGCTGCTGCGTCAGCAGTCTCAAGTCCTGTGGAATTTGGCTATTCAGAGTGATTTATAAACATATTCTCCAAGACAAAAAAAAGCCCTATTCCTGAATAAAGTAATACCTAGTAGTGTGAGAGCCTAGGATGAGGATAAGGTGTAGGGATGGTCTGACATGATATGGAAAATTCCCCTATTACTGAGAAATCATCTGCATGACTCATTCCAAGTCTGTGTGATTTTTATTTGGGGATTATTTTGTTTCCACTGACTAATACTTATCTGTCTCACTCGTTCTTGTTTTAACGTTATTAACACATCCAGTAGCTGTGCTGCTATTTCACAGAAAATACCTTCCTTTGTAAAATTTAAGTGTTTAAGAATGTTTTAATATTTTAATAGTGCAATATTTGAGTACTATTATTTACCTCTATAGTGATATGTATGACTTGATACTTTGCTTGCCAGTTACGAACGCAGGTGGTATGGATGAACTTAAATATGTCAGGAATAAAGGAGTATAAACATAAAGGGACAAAGGGGAGATGAAACAAAAACCACTGGGTCAAGCTTCTGAACATTTTAAATAGTTATACACCAATGTAAGATGTATGGGGAATAAGCCAGAGGAACTGGGAATCATGATACGTAATTAGAATTATGTCTTAATTGGCTCAACAGAAGTTGGCTAGGTTAGTTCACACGACTGGAATATTGATGTAAAAAGGTATGGCTTGTCCAGAGAGGACAGTAGGAAAGAGATAAGATGTGGCTTATGGATCAAGGCTGTATCATTGGCTTTGAGAACAAGAATTCACTGTGGGCTAGACTTTCTGAAACCATCTTGCTGATGTCGAAGGGAAGCCGGCAGAGTGGTGGGATGGGCTGATGAAGAGCACAACTGAGAAGAATGCCCTGAATAGCTATTGGAATAATTCAGAGCTCAGGGGGTGTTGTCCGTGGGGTACATTGACACTAAACATCAGCCAACACAGAAACACAAGAACAGCAAGTTCTTGGGTTGCTCTGGGAGCTGCCTGTTGCCCCTAGAAGTTGGGATGATTGGAGTGAGAAGAAGCTCTTGTATGTTCTCTTCTGACCAGTAGGTATGAATTGGTTGAGAAAATAAAATAGGAAGGAGCTGAAAAGAGGGTGAATACCCTGATTCCTGGGATGAATAAGAAATTCAGAACGTAAAAGTAAAGAGGATTGAAGATAGGAGGCATCAATAAATTCCATGAGTTGGTACTCATGGGAAGCAAATCTAGGGGGAAAGAGTTCCCAAAAGCAGACTGAGACAACTCTGAGGCTCAAATGATCATGTGGGAGGTATAGGAAGGTTAGTAAGAGCTTCTTAGATGTATGATCATCTCCATTCTATGCAATATAGGGGAAAAATGACAGAGAAAGTGGAAGGTAGGTCACACCAGTGGGAAATAATATAAGCACAAGCCCATTGGGACAAAGAAAGGACAGACTGTTATGCAAAGGATTTACAGCAATATAAAAGCATATTGGGTACGTGCATTAGTAATAATAAGAAGTGGAAGTAAAGAGCATGAAGGAATAACCCATCAAAACATGTTTATTTTTTACTGGAATCAGTTAATTTATTCACCATGCGGTCCTGCAAACTGTTGTACTGGCACAAATGAGTGGTAAAGCAAGGGAAAGAGGGATGGCAAGGGAAAAGGAGGAGGGGCTGGGAGCTGCCTAAAGCAATTCTGCCACTAAAAGAAATGTAAGTGCAAGGCCATTACTCAAAGGACAAAGAAAGAAAATAACTGATGATGGGGCTGAGGCATTTAATGCCTTTTTACCTTAGTCTTCCCTAGAAAGATTAACTGCCACTGGATGACTAACCGAATTAATACCAGGGTTGAAAGAGTGAGAACCAACAGTGAAACAAGGAAGGAATGGTAAAGAATTCTTTAGAACACTTAGACGTTTTGAAATCATCAGTCTGATGTAGTTCCTCATGGAATATTTGAGAAATCAACAGAAGGGCTCTGTTAATCATTATCTTTGATAATTCTGGGACCGTGATAAATTCCCAGCGTAAACCGTCTTCTTTAGCTTCAGTAAGGCTTTTGAAGGGCTCTGAGAAATCTGTCTTTTAACCAAGCTAGGCTTAGATGAAGCTGCAACAGAAGTGGATGTGTTAGAAGAATATTTTTGTTAGTGAAAAGAGTTTCCATGTGAGGATTGGCAGTGGTTATGTCTTGGGACCTTCAAAGCTCATCCAGTTCCACCCGCTTGCCATGGGCAGGGACACCTTCTACTGGAGCAGGTTATTCCAAGCCCGTGTGTCCAGCCTGACCTTGAACGCTTCCAGGGATGGGGCAGCTACAGCTTCTCTGGGTTCCCTGTGCCAGTGCCTCAGCACCCTCACAGTAAAGAACTTACTAATATCAAAGCTACTTTAAAGCCGTTCCCCATTGTCTTATCCCTCCAGTGCCTGCAAAAAATCCCTCTCCAGATTTCTTGTTGGCCCCTTGAGGTACTGGAAGGAAAGCTTCTGTGTTTCTTAGTATACACTAAGCAAGGAGATTTACCAAACATGTAGAAAAAGTGATTTGTAGAATTCAAACTAATCTTCTTACATACTCTGAAATAAGAAAAGCAAGGGTGAAAAGCCCACGGGGAAGCAATTGGCTGCACTATTACAGGGCACAGTTCTGCCTGTCTGTGTCTGAAGATCATACCAAGTTTGGGTTTAAATTTCCAACAATATACTACAGTGGAAAAAATTTCATATTGGGATGTGTAACCAGAGAGATGGGCATGTCAGGGCCATGAATTACTCCTGATTATCACCTTAGCAGATACAACTTGGCTAGTTGGGCAAACCATACATTTGCAGGAGCAGAAAAGAAGTCCATGAAGGAAAGGTGAAGAAGTGGGATGTGATCAGCCAAGAGAAGTGAGGGCTTATAATTTCTGAATGCAAATATTGCTGCAACGAGGACTTTAATCCATACTGTACATGGTCACTATGGACAATATAAGAAAACAAATACCTAGGTGAAAAGGTCTAGTTTACTAAATCTTTATAATCTAAGTGTAAATAAACAGTGGGAAATTTTCCTAAAGAGGTAAAGCATGATTCTAAGAGCTAAGAAAGCATACCTGTGGAACCGCAAAGACATGGCTCAGACATGGGATGGATTAAATAGCATCTTATGGTTGGCCCCTTCCACTTCAATGCTCTATCAATCCATAATTTGAATTACCTGAATTTAGAACAGATTTTCAACCCAACACGGATTTAGAAGAATTAAGAAAGGTGACACCCCACCAGACAGTGGGACCAAGTGCATCCTCAGCAAGTTTGGCAACAGCAGCAGGTTGTGTGGTGTGATGGACACACTGGAGGGAAGGGATGGGATCAGAAGGACCTGGGTAAGGTTGAGAAGTGGACCTGTGCTAACCTCATGAAGATCAACAAGTCCAAGTACAAGGTCCTACACATGGGTCAGGGCAACCCCCAGTATCAATACAGACTGGGGAATGAAGGGATTGAGAGCAGCCCAGAAGAGAACAACTTGGGGGTATTGGTGGGCGAAAAGCTCCCCATGACCTGGCTTCAATGTACTCTTGAGCACAGAACCTGTCTGTGTTCTGGGCTGCACTCCCAGGGCGTGAGCAGCAGGTCAGGGAGGGGATCCTGCCCCTCTGCTGCGATGTGGGGAGACCCCCCCTATAGTCCTGATCCAGCTCTGGGGCAGCAACACAAGAAGGAAGTGGAGCTGCTGGAGCGAGGCCATAGGAGGCCATGGAGCTGCTGCGAGGGCTGGAGCAGCTCTGCTCTGGAGCCAGGCTGAGAGAGCTGGGCTGGATCAGCCTGGACAAGAGAAGGCTCCTGAAGGGGAGACCTTTCAATACTTAAAGGGGGCCTATAAGAAAGATGGGGCCAGCTTTTTAGTGGGGTCTATTGCAATAGAACAAGGGATAATGGTTTTAAAGTAAAAGAGGGTAGATTTCGATAGATATAAGCAAGAGGTTTTTTACAGTGAGGGTGGTAAGACACTCACACAGGATGCCCAGGAAGTGTTAAATGCCCCATCCCTGGGAACAAACATTCTATATTACACTCTATTTTTCACTTTTTCATATCCAAGCCCTCTTCAAAAGAGACAAGAATTACTGGGTATGGACAGAACAGAGAAGCAGTACGCTCCCCAGCAAGTAAAACTGGATTAAAGTCTGGACCAAAATGCAAGTCCCTTAAATCCTCAGGTACTTGAAGTCACCACTGCTTCTGCTAGGGTAAAAATATATCTCATAGTAATTGCTTGCTGGATTTATCTCAAAGAGGAAAGGCTCTTCTAACACATCCTGAGTCTGCAAAACTGACTATGATGTGGAATGTGGGGTTTGATATATGGTGCTTCAGGAGGATTCCTGAATAATGTCCAAACCATCCTTCATAAGAAACTTGGCAATCCTGGTACTAAACCTGACAGGAAGCCAAAAAGTTCATAAACAAAGAATTAACCCACTTTTTTTAAGCTACATGGTGTACTCTGCTGACTTGAGCCAAATCACTTGATTTGGTTTCTGTTGATAAAGTTTGCCTATCTCTCTAAGTAGCTGGATAGGTTGGGAGTTTGAGGGAGGGATTATATAGGTGAACGCCTCTGCATTGCACAGCAGCAAAGCTGGGTTGAAATCCAGAATCATTTGAGCTAGGCAGTAAGACACTCTCCTGGCAAAGACATTATGGCATGGAGTCCTCCTTGTCAGAAAGCACATATGCAGTCATTCACAGCATGTTAACAGGCAGACAGCCACAGTGCTACCTATCATGAGAGCAACAGTGTGAATTCCACCTTCCTCAAGCCAACCTGGCTTGTCACCACCTATGTAAATGGCATTGTTGAAAGATCATTGCCTCTCTGGGTCCATACACAATCCATCTGTCCAGTTTGCAAAAGCCAAGACTGTTTAAAGTAGAATATTTATACCTGCAGGAATAACCGCTGAAGCTCTTGCTATGGTCAGTGGAAAAGAATAAACTGTTAAAAGTCAAGGGATGCTCATTTAAAGGCAATTACATCTGGGAAGGTTGGAATATTTCATTATGTATATACCTACCATTTATTTGTATATTTATGTGTGCATGTGTGACAGCTCTCACCATGAGGAAAGAAGGTGGAGCAAGTGGGAGATGTCTATGATGAAACTTATCTCCTATAGAAGACTAGAGGCAGAAAGACCTGGAAAACTTCAAAACAGTCCATCCTCAGGAAATTTCAACCCTGCTTTACCAAAAGGCTTCCGCAAAACAAAAAACTCTTCAAAAGTCTGAGTTACCTTGCACATATCTGAGACAAGTATGACCCTCTGAATGATAGCACTATTGGCCTTGTTTAACGCTCTGTTTTCAACATCACTATTGCAGAAGCAGGGTAACACGCTGCTCCTGTGGAACCACTACAAATCCCAGGAGCTGGCGGCTCTCACAGCACACTGTAAGGCTTCCTTTTGTTTTTAATGGAGTTCTGGCCTATGATTAATTGGTTTAATTTTGCTTAGCAAAGTTCAATTTATGCTTTACAGGTAGCATTTGTGTTTGCGTGTCTGCTTCGGTGGTGGCGGATGCCACATTACTGTGTGTGGGTCTGGAAATGGTTCTCCTGTCCCCACAAGAAATCCATAATGAAGTCAAATCAAACTCTTTTTAGAAGAGGAGGAAAAGATCATGTGCATGTTGTTTCATTAGCCATGATTTTAGTGTGTGCTGTTCCTGACCATGGCAGGGGGGTTGGAACTGGCTGATGTTAAGGTCCTTTCCAACCCAAACCATTCTATAATTCTATGATTCTATGATTCGATATTCAGAAAAGGCACTTTGAACATCAAGATCTTCCTGGGTCTCCTGGAGGTATCTCCCTCACCCTTTGGTGGCCAAGCTCTTTGTATGAATAAATACACGCTTATTGGAGCAAGGATTTCAGTGCACGGATTTGTCACGTCCCAGATTAGTTTTTAACCATGCAACTACAGAGCTTGTCTCTTGCTTGGCCAACTCATTATTTCATTATTTATACAGCTGCAAGAAGACCTCATTGGTCATTGAGCAGCCAGGTCTTCTTGGGTGAATGACTTTCTGCTTCACAACAACATAGCAGCAGCCAAATAGCTCTTTTTCTGCCACAAGTTTAGGCTGAGCCTGGTGTGGGTTTTTTGTGACTGGCACCAGATTTGACAAATTAATATTTTCAAATGAAGGACAGAAAATGGGATTTCATCAAAAATTGTAGGCCAGCAGTTGTGTTCAGCAACAGGTCTCATGCAAATCCATGGCAGCCATGAGTTTTCATTGTCAAAGCGTTAGAATGTGGATTATCGGGAAGTACAGTGAACATATACAAAGCTCCCAATAGCCAAATCTGGCTGCCCTGAGGCACTTAAGAATTGCTGGTCTAGAAAAACCTGAAGTGGATTGGATGTGGCAGGCTCCTGATTCCGCCTCAGCCAGCTCTGTGAGCTAAATCCTCTTTACAGAAGAGTAGGGAGCTTGCTCCTTAATTGAGAAAAGTAGTTAGGAGATTATCGCATCTCATAAATGGCTCGAATCCTCCCGTGGCAAGATGCTTGGGTGAAAATACATTTTATTTTTAGTACATTGTTGCTGTGCTCCAGTAATAAAAAGGGAAGTGCAGGGAGGCAGTGATTTCGAGGGAGAGCTGAGAGCTGCTATTCACACTGAATTCTCGTTCCTGTCCAAAACATGATCTGAAATGTGGTGGGTTTGCTGATTATTTATCTATTTATTTACTTGTCATGGGATTCTCAAAGCTTTTGTTTTGCACAAAATGATTGACTTAGCACAGTTGACTGCAAAGTTTTGATTGCAGACTTTGAATTGCATTAGCACCTAGAGATGTCAGTTGAGATCAGGACCGTATGTGCATACATGGCTATAGTGACAAACGAGGCTTCTTTGATGAGCTAATGGTTTATTTCAGCCAACAATGAAAGAATATGTTGTGATACTGCTTTTTAAGATGAGGAAACAGCTAGCCCAGGGTCACACAGAAGTCATCATGACAGAGAGGAACTGAATCCAGGTTCCTGTAGCTAACCTATGAGATGATTATTGTTTTCATCTCTGATTCAATAATGAGCAGCAAAGCTCATTAACTTAGTCGAAAAGCAGAGATAAATAACTTTCCTTTCCTTTCCTTTCCTTTCCTTTCCTTTCCTTTCCTTTCCTTTCCTTTCCTTTCCTTTCCTTTCCTTTCCT
>WYDI02033351.1:33311-98572 GCA_009867235.2 Psittacus erithacus | reverse complement strand
CTGAAGTTTAAAATATGTGGCATCACTTATAATTTTACTGCTTCTTTCAAAAAGGCATGTGTGAGTTTGTTTAACTAATTGGCCTTGGAGGGAAATTGGACAACTTATTCCATGTTAACAGTCACATGTTGAAATAAACCATTCTTAGCCCTATAATGACAAAAAATGGAAGTAGCTTTCCTAAGGTTTGTCATAACAGAGTGCTGTTCTGATAACTTTTGGCTATGTATACTATTAGTTTCCTACTTTTTCCCACAAAATCCCCCAAATTCTGGATTCTACAGAAGTTGAACTACCTTTACCCTGTCAGCACGCAGCAGTCCTGCTCTTTTTCTCATGCTCAAGCCTGTCTGGGAACTTCAGACTAAACATTATTATACTTCAGTAGAAACTGAATCCAGATTTCAAGCACTTAAACACAGCAGTGGGGATCTCCGCACTTCGATGCAGAGATCTTCTATATTCAGGAAGAAATGCACGCCCTTGGCTGAAGAGAGTGGAGGATGGGAGCACGTGGATAACTCTGCAGTGTTTGTACAGTAGCTCTGTTGGGAAATCTCAATTCAGGCTGTTGAGTGCACCCACACCCATTTCTCTGATGCTTTACTACCAGATGTCTTTGCCTGAAGCAGGACTCCCTGATCCACTGCTTACAAGAAATGCTTCTACATTTATAGGAACAGATTGAGGGAAACCTGACTTTTAGGGCACAGAGTTGCCCATGTGATCTGGGCTCCTGGCACAGGACCAGCTCGGGCATTTTACCCACTGATGAATGCAATGATGAATTCCCATTTGCAGGGTGGTAATCTGAGCTCCTTTCAGTTTAACTTGAGTACTGACCTCTATGCATCCACAAATAGGACTGGGAAAACCCCTAGAAAGGAAGGTTTCAAATACATTTTTCTCCTAAGAATCCCTTGCCAACTATTTTTAACATTCCTACTCTGCATCCTGCTTGTTCATGTCTTTTGCTTTCATGGACTTAGCAGTAACTGGAAGTGGGGGCACCTTATTCAAGGCTGCTGATCACGCTTGAACTAGCCACTGCACTGAGCATTATGAGCCCATGTCCTTCTGGTGGTGTAGCCTTATGGCTGGTTGGCCAGAAAACCCACAAACATCCTCCCCTTGCTCCCACCATGTACCGGGATATGCGATACTTACTTCAGTAATGTAAAACGAGACTCCAATGTCATATTTCCCCTGTCAGAACACAACCTAGACTCCCTAATTCTTGTCTGAGAAGGCAATATACTTTTATCCAGTTTTCATTACTTCCTGCTGCTGCAGAGAACCCATTCTCTCCCGACCACTGCCGTGAAATATTCATCTATACAATAGCTCTTGTTTGACTGTTTTCTTTTTCTCCTGAAAAAAGATTTGGGAACAGCAGGGATACTCTTAAAATCTGCATCATAATCTTTATGATGTGTTTTACCACCAAGCATCTTTAAGCTTTTACCATGGCTCCCACAGTAGTCTTGAGTGAAAATGGGGAGAGCTAAGACGCAAGAGACTAGTATTAGAATTTTGTGGAATAAAAAAAAGAGGGTTTACAGTCTACTAAGGGAAATCTCAGCAGTAAGCTATGAAAATGCTGGATGCTAGTGCTGTACATCAGCAAACAATATCCAGAGCCCCACAATTTACACAGGAAGCACTTTTAATAGGCACGGTTTCCCCCGCTCTCAGCCACCAACTCTGCTCCCTTCATAGCTCCCAAATAAGTCTGCAAGTCCACAGATCATCAGAGCTCTCTCAGGGATAACGGCAGCGAAGCCTGGTGCCTGCAGTGTGCATTTTTTGGAGTGTTGCCATGGTGATCTCCAGCATGCTCGTCCCCTGAGAGCTCAGCTCAAAACTCAGAGGGAACCAAAGCAGGACAAAGAAATGACACCCAAGCAAAAGCAAAAGGGAAATTGTGTATAATAAGCATGCATACACACTTTCATACAGAAGCTTTCAGAAAGCAGTTATTTTTAGAACTGAGTTGTCTGTAGCAAAGAAGCGCAGTCTTCATAGTCCCAGCTCTAAACCAGGATGGTCTATGGAATGAACCCAAGAATTTCTAACCCTGACTCAGCTCATGGATCACTATTTGGTACAGGGTAAATCTTCAGCCTGTGTACTGTGAAAATCCAGATTTGTGCAGTAAGGACAGAGAACAAGGAATAAATTAGCAGATAAAAAGATAGAGATGCCTTTAGTAATATAACACTGTAGAGCAGCAACAGATCACTAGATAGCTAGAATCTGATATTTACTTTTTAGAACATTACATTCCATTATTCCATGAAAACAGTTAATACAACAATTCTTAACTATTTGAGCAATTTAAATTTTCACCAAATACTTTACATCATCTGTTGGTCCTTATGGCAGTTATACTCTTACTGCATTCTCAACAACAGGGAATTGCATTTGTGTGAACACGAAAACAGCACTCTGTCATGTAGTGTACAATCTTGATGTATATTTTATAAACCTGTTGTATGATGCTTTCACTCCTGCCCTACAAAAGTGCTGTGTTATCATGGCCATACAGAAATAAGCCAGCAAGAAGAGACACCAAAATTGAAAATCTGGGGCATGTCAGATATGCCACAGTCCAGAAATAATACTAAATGAGAGTCAATCAATGTTTTGCCATTAGGCAGCATGTTTCAGTCAGAGCTTATTATCAGACAATGCCAGGCTTTTTTGTGCCTAAAAGCTCTGAGCTCACTTAACTCCACAGAGCTTGATGCTCAGGTACTTGTGCATGGTAGTTTCTTTTCCCAAAATAAATTATATTCTTTATGTTCCTACCTTAGCCTTTTATTACTGTTACAACAGACTTTGTTAGTCCTATCCATGTCATCATCTATTAGACCCTCACATTAAAACTTTATCACGTTATGGAAAGCTGCCTCCTCCCAGATGAGCAGAGCTTTTCAGTCAGATCTGCTTTAACTTCCATCAAAGCTTTCAGGTTTGGTACAGTAAAAATCACTTCAAAGTCTTGCTCTGCCCCTGCCCACAAAATTTGGTGTAGTCTGTCGCTTACGACCATGGGCAGCACTTTACTTGCTGCATTTGGACTAGTGCCTGACCCTCATCACCATGGAAGGTCACCTGCTGACAGGAAGTTCACAGAGCTTTGGTTTCTTCAGCATATTCATGTCTGCACAGTCCTGTTGATATTGGAAATAGGGTAGTGTGGAGTATATTGCTTGAGTATCCATTTGCATGATGCACAAGAGTTCATTCAGTGTATGTTCCCCTCCTCACCTGGGTCCTTCAGTTAGCCTGTCTTTGCTATCTACTCATTGAGTGAATTCTTTGTGCTTCCCCAGGCTGTCACCTGCCTAGTTTTCAAACTAGCACAGGATGAACAACTTCTGGCTGGAGGAAGGGCTGAGGGAGAGACCTAACTACAGTCTTTGGTATTTATCTTCCATCTTTAGCTCCTTTTCTCCCAAAAGACGCTGACACTTGCCTTCAGCAGCCTCTCTGTATTTTAATCTTTCTTCATCCCCTCTAACAGTGACTGATTTATTTCCAGCGTATACTGGTATTTCTGCTCAAATGCAGGGAAGGAATTTGAACTTTAACGAGATCCCTACAAAATCACTGATTGCAGTAGGCAATAATATTATGGTTCCTATGAGTTCATACCTTGATCCCTTCAGGGAAGAGGTTTTATTTACCACAAATAAATATGAAGCCTTAAAGACAGCCCTTCAAGTCAAAGCACAAACCATAAAGTGTCTGATTACTCACGGAACCAGCATTTAACAGCTTAACTTAGTCTTTATTTAGATATTATTTTGCATATTTCACCCATAATGAAAGCAAACTTGTCATGAATAAAATAATTTTGCAATCTAACTTATCAAGATCACTCACACACTGTCAGACAAGAATTTTCATAACATTTGCACTTACGAGATCAATTTGTACTGATTTCTGTCTCTCAGATGCTTATGCCTTTTTCAAGGCCGGTGAATGGAAAATTGAGACTGTAGTAGAATTCCAACCACACCAGAAAAGATAACTGCATGCTGTAATGTGCAGCTGCTTAGGGAATTTACTTAAAAGGCTCTATTTTCCTTACTGTAACAGCATGCACTCTCCCACCCACTACTTGTACGACAATATTTTACAAGGATACCACAAATCTTTAAAGCATGGGGACGAATTAACTACACAGGGGTTGTCAGATATTTACCTCGCCCAAGAATGCCAGATGTATTAGATGAATGCTGAAGACAATAAATATAGTTCAACTTCAGTAAAGGAGTTGGCAGAACAAGACAAGGGGCATCACTGCAGAAAACCTTGCCTCAAAAACATCGTAAAACATCAAATATGCCTCCTCCCCCCTCACCCCTTCCCTTTCCTCTCCCCAGGTATTCAGCAACTGGAGTTAAAGGGAAGACTTTTGCCAGCTGCTTAACAGACATGTGAGGAAGATCACAGCAAGCCTGATACCCCACTTGGAACACTTCCTTTTTCCTCTACTGTCTCACAAGGTCAGAGTTTCAGTTTTATTGAGTGAATCTGACAGCAAGCAGCTTGCCCCTCCCTCCACAGGTTGTCCTGCTATTAATTTAAAAGAAAGATCCTGGGTAAATGTTACACTTTGCCTAAAAGCTGGGCAAAAAAGTTAATACCTAGTGCATCACTAGAGAGAATCTATGCTGTGTCTAAGTGCAGTAGTCCCTTGCTCTTAAAAGGAAAGTCCCTGCTCTGGGCTGGTAGTGTCAGGCAAGAGGTGGTGAGAAGACTCTCATGGAGCTGTTGTGGCAGGAACTACCCATTTTTCAGCTCCTGGCCAGATTAGTTTTCAACTCTTGTTTAGGCTTCAGATTTGGCGGCACTCATACATATGCCACCCATGGAAGTGGCAGAATCAAGCAGCTAGGGTAGACGGGGGAACCAACCCACCCTGTTCAGCAACAGTATGGACTGGTACCCAATAAAACGACTGTATGAACATGTCCTGACACAGTTCAGGTAAAACACCTTCAGTAGGTTTCCTACAACTGGAAAAAAGAAATTCTGCCTCTCACCTTGCTAAAGACAACAGTCAGACAGGCTTGCTGTGAGAGGATGTTATCTCCGCTCATTCTTCTGAGAATAAACACCAAATTTTCTACAAGATAACTATTTTTAGGGTATCACATTTGCTTACACTAATGTTAGTATATTTAATTTTGCTCAAGTTTTGCAAAATAGATGTATCTGGAACATCTTCCTTTCTTTATTTTTTTTATTTCCATTCCCCATCTACATTGTTTACTTGTTCTTTTCCTCCTGGTCCTATATATACTTCAAAGATGTATTTTCCAAAACCAGTTTCTCTCAGCATAGCATGCCCCCCAGCTGTAAATGCTTTGCTCACATAAACCTCCCTCAGGAGAGATAACTTCTTTGCATAGAGCTCCTTTAGACAACATCTGTAATCATGTGAACAGGTAGAACATTCCCATGTGGCACAGCTCAATAAGGAAGCATACACATCCGGCAAAGCGAACCCAGGGCAGCACCACAAATACTTATACAACAGATAAAATCCATATCCTGCAGCTTGGACCACTATAAAAAATGCTATCCAATTATCTTTCAAGTCAATCAACCAAAGAATTCACATATGGATGGAAGGCCTGATATAAGTTCACCAAAGGGTATGACAAACCTGGGAATGCAATGTATCAGCTTATGCCTGGGTTACTGACCACACAGACCTTCCTTTCCTAGCACCACCCTGACCTTTTAACAGGATCTCCTTGGCTTTGTGACCAAACAGACCTCTCTACAGTCACTCTGTTTGGATACCTCTGATGAACACTGGCAGTCAATGCCACTACAGAGCTGAGACCAAAGTAGACATTTTCTCCTGTACAGAAGGATATAGCTCATGCTTTCTAAAGATGCTGACTGTAAGAAGTGCTAAGGGACTTCAGGAAGCTGCTCCACCACCTCTGACATCAGCTGTACTATATGTTTCTGCTCACTACACTGGAAAAGGCATTGCAACCCTTTTTTCCCCTCTCCGAGTACCCTGAAGAGTCAAATGGCCAGCAGCCTAATCTGAAGACTTTTGGATGTGGAACTGATTCAGAGGATGCCAAAGTCAAAACTGTGTCCCAGCTTTCTGTTCTTAGTGAGGGTCTCCAGGCATCCCCTGTGGTGTCCTCAGGACTTCTCTGACATGCAGCAAGAGGTTCTCAGCAGAAAACACCTCAAGAAAGGAAGGTAAGAAGAGGACGTCAAAGTACAAATCCCCATAAAATTGCCTGTAACAGGTACTATGATTTGTGAAGTCATCATTCCCACATGAGGGAAAAAAATATTATATTTTTTAGAAATAAAAGTTAAACACAGCTCTCTTTATATATGAGAAATAACCAGCCAGAGCTCTCAGAGCAATGCCCACCTTCTGTTTCCTCCGTGCAACCAGCACAATCACTCTTTCTCCAGGTTCAAAACAACAACAACAAGAAGAACAAAAGCACAAGCTCTAAACCTCATGCTTTTTGAAAACATAGGTCTAGCTTTGAAACAAACCATAGCAAGTCCTCTCGGTTGTCTGGAAATTTCCACACACATTGTACAGAAAACCCTAGCTGTGTATAAACACAAGAGCTGTGATGTTTTGCAAACTCAGAAGTTCCCAGGAACCGTAATTTAATACAATGCATTTAACCAGTCACAAATTAAACTGATGCAATTGTAAGGAAAACCAGCAAGGACAAACAAGACTGTATTTTGTGTATCCCTGAAAGACTTCTGTTTATGAAGTCATTGGCTTACTGACTGAAAATAAGAAATTTCCTACCTAAAACTAGATGTGTTTACATCTTGACATTACTTCATGACATTGTGCTTGATCAGATTGAGTGCTGCAGTAACAGGACACTAGACTATTGTTTAGCTGTCCAAAAGAACAGCTACTTTTAAACAGAATGTCTTTTGCATGCACTGCATTAACTCAATCAAATAAGGTGGAGGCTTGCCTTGAATTTAGCCCTAAAAAAATATTAAGCAGACAAGTATTTAATTCTTACGTTTATCCTTGTTAAATCCTTTAATTAAATGTAAGATTAATTGATCTAAAGATTATTATAGAGATATTTCTCAACTAATACACTTAAATGCATTAAAGCAGGGAGAAAAACAAAACAAGAACACAAGCAGGGCTTATAAACAGGTTCATGCAAACAGCATTAAAAAAGTAACACCCTGAGAGCACAGGGCAGTTTTTCATATTTGCTAGAACAAAAGTAGCAGCAAAGGTTAAGAACAGTGGAGGTGGCATATTCCATACAAATCGGCACACTAATGCAAACTGTTTCCATTTAGCAAAGCAACATACTAGTTTCACCAAAGACAACTGCTTAAACAACATCACCGCTATCCTGAAGCAAGAGGATGCAGGGGAGGAATGGAGCAGAAGTCCTCAAACTGCTAGCTATAAAGAAACCCATGACACCACTTCAGCCAGGCTGTAAGCTCAGAATGTATGTCAAAAATTAATTAGACCTGAAATGAATGGGGGCCTCCTAAAATTGCACATTTATTAGTAATTGCACAGTTGCTGCAGGCATAGTTGCCAACAGCACATAGCAGCAAGATCCTGGGCAAGAAAAGAGGCAGAACAATGCCCTTATCTGTGCCTGTTCACACTGGTGAACAGGTACTGTTCACTCACCTAAAAGAAGGGGGACAAGGAGGCTGATTTCCCTGACTCCAGCATTGGCAGTCCCATGAAAAGGCTCACTTTGGCCAGGAATCCAAGTTTTATGGAGACAAACCTAACAAAGCATCTGAGAATGACACTAAAAATCATATTAAAACCCTAAAATCAATGCTAGGGTTGATGCTCACGACTGATTTACAACAGTTCCCTCTCAGTCTGTAATGCACTTCTTTTTCTAAGCATGGACAATTCTCAAATTTTATTGCCAGACACAACAAGAAACTCAGTGCCAATAATCTAACTTCTGTGAGAATACAGACTAATATCCCAAATGCTCATCACAACCTGCTTATTCTGTAAAATCCTGTGGGCTGACATACTGAGTTGAGAGTGTTATGGGGCTCCATCTGCCTCTCAGTCCCACCGTGGATTAGGAGAAGGAAGAAACCTGTTACAATGTGGATGATAACCAAGCAGTTGCATTCACCAGCCTTTACAGGAAGAAAAGAAGGACAGGTTAGATTGATAGCTTCAAAAGGAATTTCTCAGCTCATCTCCTCCCTGCATTTCCCTCAAATTGAGATAAACCCAAAACTTCAAATCTGGCTCTAATAGATGAAAGAACTGATGTGAAGCCCTATTTTACTGCACCCAGCTTTTCTACTTTGTTACAGTAGGCTTAGGTAAACTGCTTTTTGCTTTCTCTTGATCTCCCCAGGATGCAGCAGCCCTTGCCAAAAATGACTATGTTTTAATTTTCCTTCACAATTCCCTTGCAGAAGTCTGCACTGTTTTAATGCTGGAGCATCACATATCCTTTTAATCCCTGCCTACACATTTTAACATTTCAAACACATGATTATTCATAAGTGAAAAGCCACTAGGGCTTTGGTGAGGCAAAGTGGTTTAGAGGGGACTGGAACTGGGGAGGGGGGAGAAGGGAGAGTGAGTCATCATTTTCTGGTTTGAATCCTTCACTCTGTTTTGGGCTTTGTGATTAGCAGCAGCAGTTATTCACTTTGAGCAGGGCCAAGACAGCAAACAAGTCCTCTGAATTTGAAAGCCAAACAATTCCAGCTCCTAATTCAGCCCTGCACGCCTGCTCCAGGCTGTTCAATCATTGAGACCCCTTTCTGTAGCCTAGGCTTTTCCCTCCTTTAAGTGCCAGTCCATGGATGGCCTTTGGCTGGGGTTTTGTCTGTTCCCACCTGCTCCTGCAAGGAGAACAGACCAGGACAGAGTGACGCCATCCTTAGGTTCTGTGCTGTATTCAGGGCTGGGCATTGCCACAGCGAATGGAGCAAACAGGCTACAAAAACTGTCTGCACAGACAAAGCAAGGCACTTGAACACCACCACTGCTCCAACTAAAACACTACTTGGAAACAAGTTGCACTGCATACTGAAGGGAAGATAGCACTTGTACAAATCCCCTCTCCTTTCAGTTGTTGCTCAACAGGGCAGCAAAAAATTTTTCCTCCAGCCCAATTATACCACTCTGCTGATGCTTTAACAAAAGGAGAAAGAGCCATGACAGAAATAACAAGAAATAACCTGCATCTCTAATGGAAGCTACAGGAGGAGGCAGAAAAATTAACTGCCACCACACATAATGTTTCTTCCCACTTCACGCACCCTATTCCTCTCTATGTACCTTTTCTATACACACCTTCCTGCAAAAAAAAAATCTCTAAAGACTGGCCCTCCCAAGCCCACCCATATCTCATACCTCTTGCAGCTCCTCTGAGAAACAGCCCTTTGCCTTAAGCTCTGAGAGCTGGGCAGTGCAGGACCCCGAATCCAGCCTGGCAATCAACAGCATTCAAGTTCCAGCTCTAGACCTTTTAGGGATGCCTAAGTTTGGGAAAAGCCTCAAGTGTGGATGCCTTGGGTTCAGCATTTCTGTACCAAAATACTTGCACTCGGTTTCAAAAGTGTAAATACTCTTGAGCTCCAAGTACAATTTAGGACAACTAAGAATATGCAGAACCTCTGAGAATTAGACTAGTTATTTCAGTGAATTAACTAGGTAGCATTAGAGAAAATGCTGATGTTAGACAGTATTTCAGTTTCCTGGGCTATAAATGGGTATAATTTTTACTTACCTGACAGGTGTGTCATGAGAATTAGCTAATATTTAAAATGCTTTGCCAAGTATTAATTAAAGAAGGATCGTTTTGCATTTAAAATAGCTAGTATTTTGAAGTTGGATCCATCCCTCTCCTAAAATGGTAAAGAATCTACTGTTTGTTTTTCTATGTATTCCCCAGGAGATTATTTCAGAGAAACATGAGAAAGACAGATTGACATGCAGATCTGTTTTTCAATGGATACCTCTAAATTTTGTTGCAAGAATCTTCTCTCCTGTGGGTCTTGTAGCCAGACCAGCAGACTTAGGTCAAATGGTATTGAATGTAAGGAGAAAGGACACCCCTTCAATAAACCACCTTTTTATAACTAACCTACTATTATTTTTTACAAGGCAGGTCTCAAAGTGAAGTGTAAGAAGTTTATAACACATTGCAGATATTCAAGTACTGCATCTACTTGTAAAGCATGGCCTCATTTCTCCATAGAGGGAAAAGTGACAACATATGGACAAAACTCTTACAGGTTCATCTGTAGCTGGCAACATGGAATATGCCCAAAGCTAAGCAATGCTTTTGTTAGATAGGTCACATATGTTAGCTGCTGCCAAAGAAAGATGTAGAGCCAAGGCTGGCCTGTGGACTCAGCTCTCTTCCAGCCATTCCATGCTCAGTACTAGGGGCAGGACTTTGACCATGAGTGTGCTTGTCTCAAAGATTTTGCAGCAAAGGTATGACATCTGGCCTTTATATGGCCTAGTGAATATAAACCCAGATTAGAGGGAAATAAAAGATTGTATTTGATAGCATATGGGAAAACAGCAGCATAAGTCTTCAAATAAGCTGCTCTTGCACACTCCTGAGAGATCATTATGCAGGGGTTTCCTGTGGTTGCCACTGCTGGTAGTTACAGCCTGACCTGGTGTAACAGGCTACTCATTCTGGTAGTCTAGAGATACCATCTTTCCTGGAGCTGCAGTATTTTCCTTGCTGCCAGCCAGACAACATAGGGAAGTTGGAGCCAAAGGGAAATAAAAAAAGATGGGGCACAGGTACTGGAAGAGATGAGGAAGGCACAGGCATAAAGATAGATGCACCTCCTGCACAGTCCTGCTGAAAGCCCTTTAGGGTCTCGTGGTAATGACAGCACAAATTTCATAAGAACATTTTACAAAGCCCACGTCTTGTTCTCACCAACACATGCAGAAGATACTGAACAAATGTTGCCCGATGTTTTCGTGACTTAAGTCCTAGGGATCTAAAGATGAGTCTCAGAGGTAACTCTAGGAACTCCAGTTCAATTTACTATCATATATAGAAAATACTAGAATCAAAGTTTCTTATGCAAATCTTTCACAATAGTCTCTGTGACGGGAGACTTTTTCCCTGTTTCCCTTGCCTCATTTCATGCACAGCATAGGCATTACTTAATGAACCAGCAACTCTTCAATATTTATTTTTCTTTCACTCAGAGTTTGACTACGCCTTATTTACCGTGCTATCATAGAATCATATCCAAATGCTGTTGAGAATTATTTATAGCATTTACTATGTAGGAGCCAAGTTCTTATAAATAACAATTTCATGATACCAGGCTGGATCATGAAACTAAGGTGGACATTTTTGGGATGGGCTCTGGTTTTCAGCACCTACTTTATATTCCTAAAACTCTAAGCAGTATCTTCATAGACTAACGTCAGATAGCTGCAAGAGCCAGATCAAAAAGAAGGTTTCCATTTAAAAGCCCAGTCTAATCATGCACAAAATTATCAGAAAAGTAACATCCACTGCAGTTCATATTTATTTTAACATCAGGGACAAAGTGCTAGCATCCATCTCTCCACAGGGATGTATTCATTCTCCTGCCAGTTTCATGACCAGCTAGAATTCATATTGTCAACAGTCCACTGCTTCCTGAAATACAGCTCTACACCAAGTCTTTTATGTTTTCACACACATACATATATGAAATGACGTTTTAACTGGGCAGATATCTTGCACAATTCAACCCACACTCAAACAGCACTTTCCTGCTAAACAAGCGCTAAAAAACCTACAAAAAAATCCCAAATACTCTGCTTATTTTACAAAATATAAAAAAGGGAACTAAAGACAACAGTGCTTCTTCCCAAGATTCCCAGGAGAAACAGCTGAAGATCAGGTTGGTAAAAATAATGTGAAAGCAACTCAAGAAGAACTTTCATGTGTACAAACTCATCACACCCATGTGTAACTGCTCAAGAAGTGCCACTGGCCTGAACAAGATCAAATGAGATGTACTTTTAGGACCATGAAACAACCAAAGTGAAAGGTGCCAGTAAATGCCTTCAAACTTTGTTTTGTTTTGTTCAATACACACCAGAAGGTTTTAAGGGTTTCATTTTGTATTTTACAAGCCTATATAGGTTTCAAACTGGGCCAAACATGAAGAGCCAACACACAGCCTTGTTTCTAAACCTTTAGCTTACGTTCAATGTTGTCAGATCTGAGGAGCTTCATTTGAAGCAACACTGTGTCACTAGACAACTCTATATAAACCAGAAAGCATTTCACAATGTTCCTGCAGTATCACCGTTTCAGTACTACTGGTCAGTTAGTAATTTTAGAAGACAAGTTTATAAAAGTCCAAAGGCTAAAATCAAAACTGTCCCAGCTTGTTAGATATCTAAGACAGGATCACTGCCCTATTTGACATCCAAATCATGAATTCTGTACTTTATCCAGCATTTGGAAGGGCTTAGTTGGCTGCTTCCAAACTCATCGGGCAGGCTCTGGAAAATGGAAGGTGAGATCGTGGGAAAAATGTCATACGAAAAAATCCTGGAACAAATCCATGGCAGCTCGAAGTTCATGACTATTGCTACCCTGCACACCAGAGCTGCTCAAAGCCTCCTGGGGTATGACTTGTAGATACGGCTTTGCTTCACACACAAATATGTACCTACATATAAACACATTCATGCACACAGCTAGGGAGCTCACATTATTATGAAATACAGGTTGAGAAAACAGCTACTTTAAGAAAAATAATGGTGTATTCACCAGCAAAGTAATAGTTTCAAAAGGGTCTAGAAAATGAACCAAAAGCTCTTATTGTTAGAGAACTATTGACTCCAGGTTTGAAAAAGTGACCTCAAGTGAGCAATGATGCACTTAGCCTGGAACTTGCAGCCACTGTATTTCACTCTAAATTGAATTGCCAATCCACAGTGCAATCTTCTCCTACTATAAACTCACATCTTTGGGGCGAATATACAGAAAAATACTATAAACCGGATACATTATTTGAAGTTAGACTAAATTCCTCTAGAAATGGAAAATGCGCCCACATTACAGAATATAAGGATCCCCCTGAGTATTTATACGGGGGTAGTGGCAGGGTTTTTTTTCTTTTAAGGGCACTTAGTGGCAATTTCATGTTGACATTTTTCCTGCAAGCAGTTCATAAGCATGCAAATAACTAACAGCACGCGGCCCTGTTAAAAGCATTTAAGTATATATAGCCTACAGACCCATACTGAAAACCACATAATAGACATTTTATACCTCACACACATATGCACCATGATCAGACTCAGCACTCTTGCCATACTAAAAGTGGCTTTTTTGGTAAATTAGGCTGCCAATTTAGCGTGATTTATAATATCACCAATGTCAACGGTTTGCAAACATAAATAATTGACACGTTGCAAAATACTTACATTCACTTTTCCACTAAGTCTTCTTCACTACACTCAAGTTATTTTCCAGGACAGTGTTTAATCTTCTTACTAAATAAAAGAAGGCAGCAATTAAAAAGATATTCATATGTACTAAGCTATGCTCAATCACCTTAATTTCATGAACTTTAAAATATTGATTGACGATCATCTGTAGTGTCCCATAAACTTGTAATTTGTTTATATATAGTCCATTTTATTACATTTTAAACACAACTTTAGCACACCATAACTTTCAATCCTGAGGCTATATTGGGCAACGTTCTGTATCTCAATAGCTGCTTGGATAATAAATCAGATGGACAGTTGCTCACAGATGTACAACTAATTAGTGAAGAACTAAAAGCTCAACTGATATATTATGAGAGAGAATGGCTGACATTACAGATGGGGTATTGTACAATTTGGCACTCTTCTAGCTAGAGCTTGATCACACTAATATCAGTGGCAGTACTCGGCACCTCCCACAATCAAACATTTAAGAAGAGAAACAGTGTCTGTCCCTCTAGGGAAGGATAAAATACCATCTGATACTCCTTAACATCACTGCATGTGCCAAAAAGTGATAAAAAAGGGTTCATGTAGATTGCAAAGATGTGAAAATGACAACTGTCCTTGAAAAAATATCCCAGTCAGTAGACGTAGTGCGTGCTGAATGCCCAATCTGTTTCTTACATGCAGTCATTTCTCAGTTACTTTTTAGCAACACATGTGATGCCCACTCAAACAGTTTGCAGTGAACACTGCTACACACACTAAGATATCACCACATGGCAGTTCCCAGGGGAGGGAAACCCAAACACCTGGCAAAATCCACCACCTTTTCTCCAAAGCCATCTCAACTCAGCTGAACCTGACTTTGACACTTATATAACACTGGTTCCCTAGGGAAGTAAGACACAAACATCAGCAGGGCTTTTATTTTCCCTTTGCGTTCACTGAGGTAGCCCAGCACTAAACTAAGTTTATTTTATTAATGACCAATGGGATTTAATATTAACTACCAATGGGATTCCCTATATCCAGTTGCTGTGGTAACACATTCTTTAAGACTATGTACATTCATCCCTTCCCAGGGAAAAGCTACTTGAGGGACCCTGCACCCTCACCAGGCGGATGAAACAGGATGATGAAAGAGGATACTTAGCAAAATCATGAAATGAGGGACATGGGAGAAGAGCTGGGGTGAGATATTTATACCCCAGCTGGATGATAAGGCCTAACTGAAGAGTGCACGCTTGGGCTGAGATTGAGGGAAGTCATAGGAGGAGTGTGTAAGTAAAGCAGCCAACCCAAGAGACAGACAGAAAAAACTTTAGACTTCAGGACCAAGGGAAAGGGCAGATTACTTTTTATGTCTTACTGAGAAAGGGAAGAACAGATCTGGCACAACTTAAGCATGTAAAGGAAAAGGAACACAGAAGCAAAAGGAAGTGCAAAGGGATGTGAAAGATCATGATACTGCCAACAACAGCCAAGAAGTAAGCAGGCGGACCTAGTCAGCAAGGAAACAAGATTTCATTCCACTGAGGAGTTCCTTTTATACATCTGTGTTCCCTCTCTGTTTTAGGATATTTTTGCAAGCATTGCTGAACAGTGACTTGGACACGTCTTCCACAGTTGGTTCACATCTCAACTTTGCAGATGCAACAAATGAAGTGCATGGAAATTAGTATTTGGCTGAGCCTAGAAAAAAAATCAGGGCTGTCAGCCCTGACTGTTGTGTCCAGCCAGTTATACTCCCAGTAATAAAGGTATGCCCCCTGCTAGTGACATCAGAAATTTATTTACTGGGAAAAGTAGTTCAACCATAACCCAGGAACCGGCAGAGAGTCATCACACTACTTATGTGTCAGCTCTTACATGGGTACACCAGGCGTTTTAGTCTGTAGTTGGTAATCAGCTATGCCAGAGAATGATGCTACCAAACTGTACTCAGTTTTCTGTGTTATAAAATAGGAAGCCTTTTTCATAAGATGCTTGGGACGTGAGCCAGAAATCACACTCACTGTCTCCCTGTTTATTCAGACTGAGTCATCAAATTTTCCAGGTTTCTCCACTCAAATGGCACACTGCTTTGGCTAGGTTTAGATGGACACAGGTGGTACCATCTGCCACAAGGCTTCCTGGTTTTGTTTGGTTTTGCTTTTTCCTTTTAGCTTCTGCTTGTAGCTCTTTTTCAGTGTTTTGCATGGAGCACCACGAGGAACTGATCTTTCATGGTATTAGTTTGACCAGCTGGCCAATCCAAATGGACTGCTTGAACTAAAGGAACTAAAGGAATACACATAACTATCACAGGTCTTCTGACAGCTAGAAGCTCTTGCAGACTGACCTGAAGTCGAAAGTACTTACGTGTCATAAGGAAGCTGTTCTTTAAAGCTGACAGAAATCATGAGCACAAACAAAGCAAGTGGGCAGGGGGATGCTCACACAAGCGAAATTCAGTCTAAGAAGGCTGATCTTCCTGTTTCTTCTCTCTCCACTGGCTTGACAGAGAGGGCCCTGCCATGGATCACTCTCTGGAGGAGGAATCAATCTTCCCTGAGATGCTTTTCAGGGGAAATTCCTTCTTCCCACCATAACCCACAGATAACAGCAGGAAGATTACTGCCATTAGACTACATCTAGCTCCTACTCTGCCCCACCACAATCTGAATGCACTCAACTGCTCCCACCTATCATATGACACAATTTCTGCCTTTCAAATCAGAATACTCCTTTAGGACAAAAAGACGAAGACCACCAAGGTCATGTCAAGCAGTTAAGAACATCAGGAAAGGTCAATAACCCAATAGACACAGGACAACCACCAACAACCTCCCCATCCTGCAAGTGGCCTCTCCCTCATCAGGCAGCTGCGCCTCTGTACTTAAGGTCAGTGTCTCAAATACCATCATTTCAAAGAGATGATAAACTCTGGCTGATCAGTTGTGTCCAAGTGCAAAATGTTGCAAGTGGATGACGTGTGGCTCCAGTGCTCTGGATACTGGGGTGACTGTGGCTTCTGAAAGCTGCAAGGGACAAAGTGTGGCATGTGTCCTGAGGAGTTGAAAGCTGACAATGCCTTAAGTAAGGGCATACTGAGCGCTTCCCCGCCCCTCTCAACCCTTCCTTTTGCTTCTAGAGCTAAAAACAGATCATAAACCACATTTTGAGGGAGGCTTTTGTTTGTTTGTTAGAAAGGGCAGGCACTAGGTCAGGGATAGAAAGTTGCGCTATCCAGTTCCCAGACACAGGCCTTAATTCCCCTGAGCCTTCGCCTATACGTAACACATGGAACAGATACTTTTCTTACATTTGCCCATGGAACTTCTATCTGTCTGTTGAGCTAACAAGCATGGTGCTCTCAGCAGAATGGAGCACATATGATAACACTAAATACTGCTTTTTGAGCTTACTTTTGAAAATGGATCTTCACATTTCAGTGCTGGGAAGGCTATGTTACAATACTGAGATCATGTCCATATGGAAACAGAATTCACTACTGAAAACCTTAGGGTGATATCAAATGTCAGGTTAAGATTCTAAACACTGCAGTGCATTTGTATCTCTAATTAACTCTGTATCATGCTACTACACTCCAGTATCTGGCCAATGCTTTATCTTTCCACACCTCCAGCTCTGCAGCTTATGTCACTCTTGGTCATCATCATTCTGCCCTCTCCACCTCCTTGACCTCAGAGACAACCACTCCACTTCTAGCACATGATCTCCAAAGTTCTATTACTCCTCCAGACTTCTGTGTCCTTCACTTGCCTACCTCAGGCTTAGTATCCTCATTATCTTGAAGCTGCTGAACATGGCTCTACCTTCAATACACTCAAATCTGAGACAGCTTACAGTATCATTTTCCTTTGGTTTCTAGTCAACCCTCATCCTTTAGACCACAGTTTTATGCATTATGAAAAGACCTTGACCAACCCTATGCAAAACCTAACAGAATGTTAAAATAACAATGGAATTGTTTAATATTGCCAGATATACCTTAAAAGAAGAATTGCTTTCATTCGGCCATTTCATTTTGCTCTTTCTTTGGGGGCAAAAATAAATGATAAAAAGCAAAAAAAAGAAAAAGGAAGCCCCACACATCCTGGAGTTTTGTGTTCTTAAAACTGAAAAGTCTCAAACTGAAATCTGAATTTTACAGATCTGCTGTAAGAACTACGACCATCACAACTCAAAACTGAAACTCAATAATTTGTGCTCCATTGCCCTTTATAGACATCCTTCATTTTGGTCTAAGGAAACTAAATACCTTATCTCTTTATAGACTTTTCCAGAGAAATTTCTTAACTACAGAATTAAACGTACTAACATAAAGTACTTCTGATCTTTCAATAGTATTTTACTGTGAAGACCAAAACTCAAGAGTGCTACCCTGTGAACTGTCAACAGGTTGAGACCCAGTATCTCACATACTGGGGCAAGAATCAGTGGCGTGGTGAGTAGCACTTTTTCCAGCCTTTTTGGATCATAATTTATCAAAACTTACAATTTATATGGGACAAAACTGTTGCCTGCCTTGTCACTCACAAAAGGCAACAGGGCTCATCTCAGAACATCAAAGTGACAAAACACACCAAATGTGGTTTTTTGGTTGCAAATTAACACCATTGTTCTAAACTCATACCATAAATGCCATGCTACACAGTAATTCTAACTGTTCTAGTTACCTGCGCATGCTAAAACAGCAAATAAGAGAGGCACTTTTAGCACAGTAATAGCAGTACATGTTTCTCATGAAAACCAGACTTTACAAATCAAATATCAAAAAGAACTCCAGGCTGTCTTTTAAGTGCACCGGCAATGGCCCTGGCTAGTCTACGCAGCTAAGCTCAACACCATACGCAAACAGGAGAGGATCAGAATTTTTCTACGTTAGGTGAACCGATACACATTAGAGATATCTCCATATATTTATTTTTTATCTCCAACTTGAGTTTCAGGGAGCTGACGTGACAAATTCAAAACCACACACAGTACAATCTGTGCCCATGACTTTTTGGATGCCATTTGGCAAACTGCTTCAAAATGAATCCTGTGCAAAGTAACTTACATCACAGTACAGGAGGTTTTACACATGCTGGTGTAGGTGTTTCATCAAACCTGGTACTTTCCCTGTATGCAGTACAGCTAAAGGAAGAAGACAGGCTTTTCCAGAAGGCAGTGGAAACTGAGTTTCATTTTCTTGTTGGTAAGAGAGGCATCCCAGTTGCTATGAGTCTGATTTGATAAAGTGAATATCCTCATTACATAATGGAATAACATTATAATTTTGTGCCCACTGACTAAAAAGATTCAGAAATTAGTTAAAACCTCATCAATATCTTTGATATACTCTGCATAAACTTAAAGAGACAGTAATGAACTGCTCTTTAGTAGCTTAGTGGAGTTTTTTCAGTCCTTAAGATGACCACATGCAGACTTTCAACAGCCATCTTATTAGCCTTTTCATCAAGCGCTTTGCTTTCTCCACATCTGTCAGGAGACCAGAGTGGACTTCTTGGAAAGTTGCTGAGGCATATCTTTCATTTCTAAATCACACAGCTTCCTGAGCAAGAAAGGCTGCCTGCAAGCAGGAACCCAATCTCTGACTATTAAGTAAACACTTGCCAATTATATTGTAGCTGAAGGTTAATCATCAAGTAGTTTACAAAACATGTGCTGCTTTGGAGACTAAAGGTGAAATCCTACAGTCACTGAAGTAAGAGTTTCCACAGGCCAGCACTGCTGTCCTGGACATGCATATGTGCATTAATGCATTAACATAGGAAACAGCTACAGGAGCAACCAACACACTCTTATGCAAAGCCACTTACACTTCCACTTTGATAAGCCTGTGTATTTAACTAGCCTTGCTCAGGTACAGTACATTTACTTATATCTACCTGTGAAGAGCACACCATGCTCAGGGTCCCAAACAGACAACCCTTTATTGTCCAAGGGCAGAGTGTAAAATAAATTCAAATGCTCTTTGTGCTTCCTGTTTTCCCGTTACTCTCTCGGCTGGCTTTAGGCACCACTTCTTCAATGTGTGAGGACACTGAATGTTTCTCTGAAGCCTTCTCCCTTGCTCTGACAGCAAATGGGGCTGAGGCCAGCCACTGTGACACATGCTTCATGCCAGGGGCCTAGTATGCAAGCTGGCGGTCTCCCAGCAATGCAAGATGTACCTCATATCATGAGCATCACTTAGCACAGGTGACAGGAAAGAGACCACCGCTATGCAGCAAAGTTTACTCTTAGTTTTTCAGGATTTCAACACATTACTGGCACAGTATTTTAAATTACCCAAAAATCAAAATTACCCAAAACTCACAAAGTCAGTTTCCCCTTCACCCTCCTATTCCTTTCAAGTCCTAAAATGATACTGCTGTTTCCCTCTGTTCTCAATTCTCAGATAATCTTCCTTTTTTTCACTTTGGCTTCTGAGGGCCATGGAAGAGAAGCAGCATAGAGAGAGGCATATTGCAAAATGAAAAGGACTGCCATCTATGTTTGTGCTGACTGTAAAAACCAGTATAAACCAGATCGGTTAGACTAGTTTGCACTTATCAGCGTTTGCAAAGTACTGAAGTAGCTCAGTGGTTCCAAAATACCAATAAGTATTTCACTGACCAGAATTATTAGCAATCTCATGTTATTCTGGCGATGTGCAGACCTACAGGTAGCTCTGTGCTTATTGTAAAATATTCTACAGCTACCTCTTTGGCTTAAAACAGCCCCAGCAGCAACCACCCCACACCAGCCCCCTTCACAAAACACAGCTGTTAACTACTAACTGAGGAACACAAAAAATAACCAAAATTGTCCTATGACCATCACTGCTCAATCAAGGTAAATCGTGTGACATCCAAGGACACTGCTTCAGAGCCTCCCACCTCCAAAAAGAAAATCATTTGCTGCTATATTACATTTCCCCTTTCATCTTCATGTTGTTGAAGGCATTCCACAAGCAGTTTTATTTCTGACAGCACTGATTTTTGATCGATCTGCTCTGGCCTGGATTTGAAATAGGATACTACATGAAATTGGATCCTGGGAGCTTCAAACATGCCCAAACTTGCACAGGAGGTTAAACAAGAAGAAAAAGAAGGTGGGATTTTTTAAACACAGGGTGCTAGTAAAACTGATTTTAAAGTGCCTTCCATTTCTCTCCACTGGAAGTAATATATTACCTCTATAAAGTCTTTTATATCAAGCTCCTGAAATTCTTTATTATTTATACAATGCCATTGCTGCACACTTTGCCTTAGAAGTATGCATTTTAATAGTCAACCAAAGTGATCCAAACCACCAAGGTAATTAAGACTGCTTTAAAATTGGCTTCACTACCTTTCCCCATACAGCTGCCAAACTAGGGCCCAGTCCTGCAGCCTCTTCATCACGTAGTCGGTGGGAGTTCTCGCTCAGGAATTTGAAGGTTTACTCCCTAAATTACAAAATGTAGCCTGCCTTATTGGAAAAGGAGCAGGCATGACAGTGGGAGTGTGAAAAAGGAGAGGAAAAAATGCTATGTGCAGGAAGGTAAAAAGGAAAAAAGATCATTAAATGGGGAATGAGGCATGGATGAGAGATAACAAGTGACATAAGTTGATAGCAGCAGTTGATTCCATGATATGGAACACAAGAGGAAAAGTATAAAAGGATGGAGAGCTTGTTCTGAACACTGTAGGGCTTTAAATGCATTTGCAAGACCCTGAACAGAGAGAAAAGTGCAGGAGGAACAGTAGACATAGCAATTGTAGCAGAGAGCCAACAGCTTTATTTTTAATCTTCATTTAAAAAGTAAAAATCACCCAAAGTTCACTTTCCAGACTTTTACACCCCTCACTGGGACCCCAGCTCCTCTGGAGCACAGTATGAAATGCTGTGAAGACTCCTGGCACAGCAAGCCAAGCAAGCCTTGCCAGAGGCCATATGGATGGATTGGTGGAGTTTTCTGGTGTCTTTTCTGATTGTGACTGATTTTTCCCAGGATAGCCCACTGCACTGCAAATTTTATCTCATTTGTTTGCCTCCAAAGGTGCAAAAGGGAACCACTGCAAAGCCTGGTTTGAAGCTCGAGTGAAATTACACCTTCCCCACTGAGAAACGGGTAAAAATCAGAACCTTCTCATTAATACAGCAGTGGCCTGGCTGTGCCTCTTGCTGGCCTGATCAGAAAGCACCACAGCAATCCAAGTTTAAATACCAGGGGTGTCTTATTTGCCCATCAAAACTGAGGAACAAGGCAACCCTGCCTAATTATCAGCAATATAAGCACACTGCCCCCTTCAAATCAGGCAGAAGGGCTCTTCTTGTTTTCAGTGCCTCCCAGGGAATAAGCCCAGTCCTCCCAACCCCCCTTGTTTCCTTTGAGACCTGTCTTCCTAATCTAGAATCCTTCAGAGCTGGGAACCAGACCCCCCGCGTTGATTCCCATCATCTGCACCGATTTATGCTAGCAGGCCAGGCCAAGCTGGCTGCCTTCACACCCAAGGAGCCCATATGCTCTGATACTGTGCCCTTTAGTAAAAAAAAATAAACACAACAAACCCTAACCCCTAAAAGCACAAGAGTCCAGCAGACCTTCACCTGCCAGGTTAAAAGTTGCTTCCTGCCCTGAGAGCTTAGCCTACCTGCTGCTGCTGAGCACAGATACTTGCCTCTGTGTAGCAGCTCTTCTGGTGGGAGAACCCCTCTTCTGCAGATAATTCAGAGGTATTTCTGGGCTGGGGGAGGGTGCAGGTTTATTGTTCCTGCTTCACTAGGAAACATACTTCTGCTGGGTAGTTTTGTTGTGCTGGCTGTTTTCAAAGAAACCATTCCAAACTGTGATAGCAGCAGGGCTTGGGGCTGATACTGCCCTATCTTGCAGAGCGAGTCACAGCAGGTTCTGTAATCATGGGCTCTGCAAACACTGATTTTTTACCCCCCCTCCACTGAACCTTAACTTGCCCGGCGCTCCCAAGCAGAGGACACCCATGTTTGTAGCCACTGGCATCGACAGGGAACAGCTCAACAAAACCCAAATGATCCAATGGTCCAGCCACCTTCAGCCCTTTCCTGGCTAACAACCTGCTCCTTTCCTTGATGTTTACACAGGGCAAGAGCTACAGGAAGAAGTGCTTATTGCTCAGTTCAAGCACACTTTTTTCCCCTCCAGCAGAGGAAACCATGTTTGGATCCATACGAAGGGAAAGGCAATATTTATAAAGGAAGTTCCCACACTTCCTCTTCAAACAAATCATTCTTGGCTGGTTTTGCAATTACAGCTCTACCGGGGAGGGGGGAGTATAAAAACAAGCATTGAGCTTTTAAACCTTTTAAAGTTTGCCTCTGAAAAGGCAGTTTCCAGAGAGGAAAGAGTTAAGCACTTGGGACAAACTGTCAAGTTTTCAGTAACTAATTTACTCTTCCTGTAGGCCTGGAGGAAATCCACAGCTGCCACAAATATTCCTCGCTTGTTTCAATACTACTCTTTGTGAAATGGATTTTAATGGCCAAGCAAAGCGATCCAAACCACAGATGTAATTAAAGCTGCTGAAACTGGCTCCACACAAGGCTGGAAGCACCCCATGACCCATCTGGGGGTGGCTGCGGCGGCACAGGCCAGGCAGGGCAGTTGTGACACTGGGAGGCTTCATCCTCACCCTCATCCTTGATGCAGCATGCTGTGTCGCTGCTGGTGGGACAGAACCCCCTTGCTGGGAGGGCAGCAGGGGTTTTAAAGGATGGAGATGTGCAGCAGGAGATGGACAGAGCCACCAGCTCCCTGCTGCCAGCGCTGGCAGCTGCTAGTGATCTGTGCAAGCCAGTGCAGGACCTCCATAGAGGGAATGCAGCTCTGGTCTGGAAGAACGCTTGCCCTCGCTCTATTTCCATCTCACGCCCCGCTCCCTGGGTTATAAAGCTCCACCACCGCAAGGCCACTTGTTTGTACTGTTGCAGTGTTAAAAAGCCTCTCATCCATGGGAAAACTGCATTTAACAAGCAGTATTTCCCTTCACACACAGTGGTTACAGTCTGCAACACTAGAGCAGGAAGCAGATTTTTCTGACAATTCACAGTAAATCAGCTGCCTATTTGAACAGACATACCTTAATTTCTTCTGCGTTGAGTCAAACCACTAGTCTGCCTGAAAGGCTGGTAGTCCCCTGGTACTGAAACCTCCATCACATCCATACCCAGCAAAGGAAGAAAAAGGTTTTCCCAAAACTCCTATCCAAAGCGTGGGAGGATGGAAAATAAGATCAGCATACCTTGCTGAAAACAGTTCTTAAGATAAAGATGTGATTGCTTTGGCACTAACTTCGCCCTCCTCCTTCCCTCCCCTCCTCAGCCACACCGAGGTGTGAAAGGCTTAGGAAACTCCCTGTCCCCTATTCTGCTTTTTTTTCCCGATGTTTAATTTTAGAGTAGAACATAATTGGATTTGGTCTTGATTAACCTTTAATCCAAAGAAAATCCCACACCTTTGAGTTACTAATTTCATTTTGTAACAGCTGCAGAAAAGCAACTCCATATTTTTGAAGTTAAATCATTGCCAAATTCTGTTTTCAAGTGCCAGCTGCCCAGGATAAGGCTAAAGAACTTCCCAAAACAATTATATTTGAATTATTAATTAAAACCACTCGGAATATTGTGATTAAAATCAATTAGCTTATGCAAAGAGATCCACAAACCCAAAACACAGTTACAGGAACAGAAATTCATCCACTGATGAATAATTAATGCAGTTCGTCATTTGTTTCACCTTTTACACCAAGCAGCACAAAAGAAAAGTCATTAATATAAGTACATTGCAGAGGTAACAGAGATCATTAAACATTTATAATCACTAAACTGTTTAAGTGGAAAGTTTGCAGGGCAATAGAGTCCTGCAATATGAAGTTCAGAATAAACTAAACCCCCTAATTTTGTCCATTTGGATGAAACAAGAGAGGAAAGAAAAGCAAAGCTGCCTCTTAGCCTTGTTTGCTGCAGGTAAGACAAGATCTTGCAGCAAGATCTGTCATCAGCTGTAAGTGATGTGCTCCTCAGAAACCTCTGTCTTCATACCTGAGAGTAAGATTCATGAAAGCAGCAGCCTAACTGCCCTCCCATTTCTGGAGGCATAATACCATGGCTTAGCCAATTACCTCCACATGCTTACTATGATGGCATATGTTTTTATATCCATGCATACCCCTTTTTCCTCCCAGCCGCCAAAAGCAGCATTTTCTACCCTGACATGCTACAGGTCTCCTGCAGAGCACCTTTCTCCTTTAAAAAACAGTGGCTTTCGGTAAACAATGTGCAGATTTCCTGGGGATTACTAGAACTAAACACCTCTTGCTAAACAGCACTCCAGTGACATAAGGTGATGTCAGTGGAAGAATAGTGTAAATCACTATTGCTCCACTACTAAAAAATTTGCATGTGTTAATTTATAGGATTCCTTAACGCAATTATTTGGGTTAGAGTGGGTGGGAATCAGTCGGGCAAAACACAAGGAATACAAGGAATCAGACACTGTCATGTCTGTGGTCTGATGCTACTCTGCTTTCATCCTATTTAATCACTTCTCTCCAGATAAACCTTTACACCATTTTAAAGAAAAAGTTCCATTTGTACATATTTGGTTTTATTTTCAAAAGGACTCAGAGTATCTGTCTACAGAAATGTCAGAGATTAAAAAGTACCCCCAGTGGGTGAACATTCATTGCCTTTTAGATATTGAATCACAGTAGAGAAGTTAAGAAATGAGATAGGTGTTTTATCAAAGAGCTTCCTGCATGCTCTGTTACCAGCTCCTCTGCATGAGGCATTCAGGGATATTTAAACACTGTGAAAACACTGACTTTGCAACACATTTCTGCTCCAAACGGGAGGCTCACCCACCTCCCTCAATACACAACAAGCCATCCCCTTCCCTCTTTACATTACTCTTGCTGCCCTTGTTTTTGGTGCTTTTGCCCACAGCCTTCTCCATATCCTGTCTGCTGAGAGCAGAGCGCAGCCAGTAACATTAGACTTGAACTTTCTACCTTCTGACATTAGCAGACTCAAAAAAACTAGATAAAACAAGCTGTCCCATTTCTAGACATTGTCTGTGCACTGACCTCAGAACTGAAATCCTTGCTGTTCAGGAATGATAAATGATGGGGCTTCCTCCATGATAAATGATGCAGCTTTCTCCAAACAAAGTTTGGTAAACTGTGTCACACCTTACCTGGAACTGTCTCTTACCTGGATAAAATACAGCCATGAAACTCATCTTCAGTTTTGAGGGCAACTGTGGCTCTGCACAGAGTCTCGGCAGAAGAGTACCATTTGCCAAGTACTGCAATATGGCTAATCAACCCTCCCTCTCTGCTAATACTAAAGCAGTTACGTGACTTACAGAAGCAACTGGTCACTACTAACTTGGGAGTATCTGCCCATGACACAGGGCACAGTGTGGATAGCCTTAGAGAAACAGGGTTCCAGTTCATACTTGGTGTGAGCAGTCAGACCTATCTATCCTGCCCCGATGTACTCTGCGCTGCCAGACCCATGCTGCTGTGTACAGGAGCAGGGCAGGGGGGCCGGTTCCCAAAACCAGTGCCCACCAGCAGCTGAGAACAGGCTTATCTTTTGCACCATTTAAAGATGGGAAATCCCATTTATACAGGCCCAGCTTCCAGGTGAGCTTCGTTTGTTTTGTGGAGAATGGGAAACACATGCAGTCTTGCCAGACATGCCATTTGCAGGGCTGAGATAAAATCTTCATCTCTTGGAAAATAAGAGGTAAAATCCTGAGATACACAGAGTTTCAATCCCTGGATCTTCATACTCATTTTTTCTCCTTATATAAAAGGAACATTGTTGTCCCACAGGAATTCGCTTTGCAGGGTGGAAAGTGATGCTTAGGGTACCAGAAAGCAATGATTTTCCATCCAGGGAATGACTTGCCCTCACTACAGCACCTCTGCTGCCTAGGTCAAAACAGACTTTTGCTCTTTCCAATTCTGTGTCTTCCAGCATGCACTGCCACCAACTTGCTAGCACATACTTTTCAAGCACATGGAAGTTTTGAGATGAATTACACACAGTTTCACAGTCAGCTCAATCCCAGTCACAGTATTATCACAACAGACAAACGAGCTCACAGATCTGCTTTGTATGCCTATGAAGATTTGTTCTACCCTTCCACTGATAGAGGACTTAATGGGCAACACTGTGGCTTGAATATTCCCCAAACAAGATAGACCTTTTAAAAACAAGCACAAGCTCACTCTAATTTAAAGGAAAAAAAGAATTTTTGATTGAGAAATGTCCCCTACTCTGCTGCGTTTGGGCCTCAGTAGCTGCACAGCTGCATGTAGGAAGTGTGAACTGAAAGTGATGCCAGAAAGCAATGCCGTCGTCTTAACTGGTATGAAACCTATTACTTTTGTAGCCTATGCCAAAAAAGAGCTTCACATATTATGGTCTGGAACATGCCTATGCAGCCTATGGTCATAAACTGGCCAATTTTGATTGCTGGGTGTAGGCAGTAACCAAGTAACTAAAAACAAGTAGTTTTGCCTCTAATTATGAACTGCTAAAGTACCCTGAGATCCTGGGTGAATGTGACGGTTTTTCCTTCTCTGTAAAGAAGTTGCAGTTTTCCTCAGTAGTTCCTCTTTGCAGAAATAGCATGCTCAGACACTGCTCTCCATACAGCACCCCATGGCAAAGCTGGCTCTAATTGGCCTATGTGTCGATCTCACCTCTGAACTCAGAGAACAAAAGAAAGCATTAATCCACATCTCCAAGAATTCAATAGTCGTTTAAGCAGAAGGTCAGGTACCTAATGGGCTGTCAAGTTCAGGCTGTCTATCCGCCCATCTTCCTCACTCCCCAAGTTCCCAGGCCTTGACTGGCAGTCCTCAGCAGCTGGGTACTTTGTTTTCCTGCCAAAGCGCTATGAAGGCCTGAGTGCAGGCGACTGCTTTGCAAATGTAAACTGGGATGACATATTCTGGCTTCACTGAAGGAGAAAGAAAAAAAAAAACAGCCATAAGAAGGTACACAGGAAGGCCTGAGAAATAAATTGAGGGTACTATTTGTCCTGCATCACCAGCACACTTCAGTAGAACATAACTACACTTTCAGGTGTCTGCATTGTGCTTTTTGATCCAAACCTCGCTATGATTACACAGCAGGGATAACTGTGTGTAAAAGCTGCACGGGACAGATAAGGGGAGTGGGCAGATCTGCATGCTTTTCCCAGATCTTTTTCAGTGCCACATGTTATGCAGTAAGTTTGAAAACTGCAGCCTGGAATGCAGAAACATTGCTACGGCTCCCAGAAATTTCCAGGAGGTACAGAAAGAGGAGGGAGCCCTTTCCAGATTCGCTGGGACATGGCCTGCTGCACATACTTGCTTTTGAACAGTCTCGTAAAACTGAAACATTTTTTTCCAAGCAGATCACAGGTCACGTAAGCTTCCCAAGGGATATATTGGTTACAGATGTTTTCATGTAATAAAATATTTCACTCAGCTGCAGTATTTCTAACTGATAACGCTAAAACTAAATTACCCTTGTCTAATGGCTACGTCCCCAATGTACTCCTTACCATGGTAAACACTGGCTCATTTGTTACCATTTAGCCAACATAATATTTGATTTCTTTTATAAAAGCATGCCACAAAGACAACATATTTCAAGCTTGCAAGAACTGCAACATAAGTTTAGATTTTAAAATATATATACTTAACATTCTTTTTTCTTTTGCATTTGCAGAAAAAATTACACCTCTAAGTTTCAGCATTACCATACCCATTTGCGCTAAAAAGTTATCTCATTTTCAAAACATGAGTAATTTTAATAGTTTTCCAAGATATCGCTCTTGAACTTGGAATTATTAAATAATAAACAAATCATGCCTTGATTGTCTGAATGGGACGGGGCTAATAATGAAGCATTTAATTTGATTTCCTCCTGGCAGAGTTGTCAGGAAGGGAAAAGTCATTGTGATGGTATCTCTAAAATGACTGAGTAGTTAAAAAGAAAAAAAAAAGGAAAAGGGGGAGGAGGAGATGACTGTCTGTTTCCAAAATATGCTTTCAGGAGAGCACTAACAAGGATAGCTATGAAAAAAGGGAGGGGCAAATGAAAAGGGAAACCTACCTAATGTACTACGGTAACAAGGAGCCTCCCTCAAACCAGGGAAACTTGTGCTGTTGTACTGTACTATGTCTCTATGAAAACTACCACCTCAACGTTGTCATTTAAAAGATTAGAGCAGTAGGCTTGAGACAACCATTCTTCTTTGCTCTCTGTATTGGCCTATCAAGATCCTCCCACTTGGATGTCAAATACCGCCATTAAGAGCAATAGAACAAAGTGACTTCTGTGTGCTATCACTGTTTCTACGTTGCCACTTCAAGGATAATGTCAACCCATTCTAATTATATTTTAGAAAGACTGGAAACATAGCAGGGGCTGTGCATTCTCTGAGGAGGAAGATGTAAGCTACTTCAGCACAACTGGCATTGTATCAAAAGTAGAACCTGCCAAAATGTGGAAGCTATTAAAACTTGGAAGTAAGATACTTAGAATAAAAAAAAAAAAGCATTCTTCTCCAAACTACAATACCATGATGCAGGTATTCACTGCTTTAATTCTAATGTTCAATGTTTAGTAAATATTGCATCATTTCTGAACTAACTGCAAACACAAACCTTGATAAACAAATCTTGCAGGTATCAAATTAAAATACATGCTTGTGCCTGGTAAAGTTAAACAACGTCACTTGGCATTACTGCAATGGGCCAGAAGCATGCTTTAAAGACTCACTCATTATGAAGGTAAAAATTTGGGAGAATTTTCCCTCAACTCTCCATCCCAACCGAAAGGGTAATTTAAGCTCCAGCAAATCCCTCAGGGAAAAATGTCATTCAGATCGATGGAAATGCTCCCTAAACATGACAAACCTGAATTTGACCTAAATGGCTATACAGTGTTTCGAAGAGCTAGACTTTGCTTGATTCCAAGCAATGTGCCAGGAAAGCTGCACCCACCAGACATTGCTACCACAGTCCTGTTAGTCTGCCTATCACTCCACTTATCACCATCATATTTGATTAGCTGTATATCAACGCTGGGTCTGACGCAGTAATTAAGATTGCCAGCATGTATGGGAGGCAATAATGGTTCTCTGATGGCTTGGGCATTTGGGAGAGAGGTCATGCAGCACGTGAAACACAAAGCAACAAGCCCTACTCTCATGGCTCAAGACAACAGCCAGCACAGGAACAAAGCACTGCATTGTGACCAGTCACTCCCTTTGTGAGAAAAGTACAATTCAGTTTTGCTAAGCGGATGCTCTCACAGAGAAAGCAGAAGCCCAGTCTGCTGATATTTGAAATTCTGTAGCTGCTTTAGCATGGGGTGGTATGAATAAGTAGCAGTAAGAGCAGAGGCTGCTGCACATCAGGGGCTTGAAAAACATACAAGTCTTGCAAACTCGAACGCTCCTTTCCTCCTTCCTTAAACTGCCTCTAGCATGGTAACCACCAGCAATGTGCAGATGTAACTCCTTTGTGATCTGGCATACTGGGAAAAGGACTAGTTTTCTGGATTCAAAATCACCTGGATTCAGCAGCAGACCTGGTCGGCCAGCACCACCCCAGGCAGCTGTGTTCGCGCCAGTCAGCAGGATGCTGCCCATTGAGCACTGGCTACCACAGAGCCTCCCACAACTTCCCCTTTTCCCTGGTTGCTTTTGCTGGCTGCCAGAAAAAGCCTCAGCCAGTGGCACTACTCCCTGGGCAGCAAATCGCTATTTATTTTACTGTATGTGTAATGTGGGTAGCAGCTAAAACACAAATACAACAACCCTGAAGCCCATCTACAGGTGGGATATAAGCAAAGCAAAACTCGTGAGAGATTCTGCAACTCCTGACACAAAGGAATATACAGCTTGCAGGGTGAAAAGCTACTATTTTGAATTCTTTTGGGATATGTTTTGTGATGTCTCTGTCTTGCCCTTATTACTTAAGAATAGCACCCAAAAAGCACAGCTAACTAAGATACCCAACAGTGTCATTTATCTGTTGCCCATCTGCCTCTTTCCCTGGCCCCCTTATCTACGCAGTTAATATCATATCCAAAACTGCAAACTGGCTTCCCTGAATGCTTTACTTTTCAAATAAATGTGTAATTAACTCACCCTTTATTTTAAACTGTCGTAGGCAGCAAAACACTCCAATTAAAAACGGAATGCCTACTAATTTAAGCACAAAGGTTCTGCTAAGGCAAGTTTCATGAATCCTAAAAATAGAAATGCATTTATAATTTCTTCCTTACTTTAATTAGATTTTTTTTTTTTGGATCAAGTTTAAATATCCCTCTGCAGTATCTTCAACTGCATTGCAGTAGTAGAAACCACACACACAACACAAGAACCATAAGATGAAAGATGACTTGCCTTTTTAATTCTTCCACTCAGGGAGGAGTGTAAAGTGGAGGCATACATCCCACAAAATAGAAGTGTTGCAAGTAAATAGGAGAGACTTCAGAAAACTGAGACTCCTAGAACCAAACGAAACTTCTGATTGATTTGTGTATAGAGAGATCTTGGTCCTTCTCTAATCTATAGTCTTAAGTGATGTGGAAGAAAATAGCATTGAAGCAACCGAGGTGAAGGGGATGTAACTAATGGTATAACAGCCAGACTAAGGGCAAATCGGTTTGGTGTGAGCTTAAAAATATGCTCTATGGGGCTTTCTGACTGACATTACTTATAGCAATTACAGAATGGAAGGTCATGCTTCTTCAAATACAGGTTAAACTTGTAAGATGGTGAACTAATCTGGAAAACAGCAACTTGAAGAATGACTTCAGGGCCACAGTTAACTAAAACTCTGGCAGGGATGCAGTGGATAAAATGATTAATGACATCTTTCAAGACAAAGCAGAAAATGTCATTGTGGCCCTTCAGAGGAGCGTTATTAAGAACAGATGAAGTTAAACTTATCCATGGTAGTGGGGTAGTAAGCAAAACAACGCTAAGTGGTAGTCATGGACCAGCTGACTGCTTTGCCTGTGCTGGAGCTGAGCTTCCTCCTGTTACAGCTGGCAGCAGTGGTGATGGGAGCAGATGTGGGAACCAGCTCCTCCCAGCGCCAGCCATCCTCACGCTCTTCCTTCCTTCTTCCACAGTTGGGGTAGCAAGCCCAGATCCACAAGTTGAACTCATTCTACCCTCAGTCCTGGAGTGGCAAAATTTCAGTTTCTCTTGCATTTCTGAGATGCTCGGGACTGTTTCTAACACTTCACACACCATTACTGGAATGATTTCAAGCATATATGGCCATGACTGGCATTCATTCTGCACAAAAGATGTTGACAAGCTGCAATGGACTGAGGATGGAGCTGCAAGAAGGATTCAGAATGAGGAAAAGATTTCTCAAAGCAAGAGCCAGAAGTAATTCAGTCTATTTATTTTCACAAAGAGAAAGTTCAGAATTGCTTGATCTCAGTCCACAAATACATACATTAGTGAAAGACATTTAATAAACGGCATAACAAGACACAGAGCTGAAAAATGGAACTTTGAGGCAAAATACGAGCTAAAAATGAGGAAGTGTTAGAAATGAATGCAATTAAGTCACTGGAACCTTTTACATTTGCACACAGTAAATCTGCTGTCACCTGAAGTCTTTAAAAAAACTGAGATTGGATGTCTTTTTAAAATGATATTATGTAGCTCAAGCAGAACTTGCAGGCTAAGTGAAGTGGTGAATTTGTACAAGTGAATAATACTATAGCTGAGCAACCTAGAAGATCATAACATTATAAAACCCATGAGCACATGTTTATTTCTTGAGTGGGCCTACAAAATCCATTTTTTTCCTGTATCTGCTTTAAATGAATACCACAGTTTTGCTGAACCCAATCTGAACTTCTAACTTGAGCCTTCTGCTATAGAAGTGATAAATGTGCAGTTTCCTTCTCTACAGACACAGTGAAGAAGCAATCCAAATACCTGAGACTGAGTGCAAGTGAACACAGTGAATCTGAAGACAAGAAGACGTCTGTAAGCTTTCAAGCAGCTCCCCTAATCCAGCAGCCTGAAAGCGCTGCTATGCTTTCCAGGGGCACTTCCAAGCAACCTTTGATCATTCCAGCATGTGGGATTAGATGGAGGGCAGGAACTTACACGGTATTGCTTCTTGACCATGGCCAACTGAGTTATGCTAAGCAGGGCAGTATGGGAGGTATCTTGGTATTTAAACATTTGCTGGCCACAGAACAGATAAATATTTTCACTAGGAGTATGACACAGAACTGGGCAAACCAAGATAGCGGGGGTATGACCAGGTTTAAGCTAGTTAAATCTTATACCTTTGAAATCCACTGCAAAATTGCTGCACATTTTAGTTTAATAAAGGTATTAACATGTCAGGAGTGATAATGTGCAATGGCAGCATTTCCTAGCAGTCAGTAAGCTTTAGGAATGATATCTTTATGAGGACAGGAGACAGACTCAAAACCAGCACATTCTCCCCCTCTGGGTCAGCTCCTCTGCTGAATTGTTTGCGAATCCATAGTCCTTTCTTCTCTCTACCACCATAAGAAGCATTTACTATTTTTATGATCTCAGGATGGAAAAATATTAATCAGAAACAGCAGCAACAATTTCTTTTCTTCTCAAATCTGTGTGGCATTAAGTATAATTACATAAATAACTGGAATGGCAGAAACAGACAATTGCTGGCTTTGTATGAGTATTGGAAGGGATTATATTGTTTTTATCATGTCTCTCAAATAATGGGTATCTTCCAAGCCTACTGTCAAGTAGACTGCTTGCTGCTTTAATACTGATATGAAAATAATCTTGTAAAAATACTGAGAGAGGGTCTTTCCACATATTTTCTGTCAGGAAAGATGACTTAAATAAACCGTTTAACCTGCTATTGACCTACAACCTAGTTACATAAATGTTTTAAAAACTACTTATCCATCTTGAGTAGATAAAAGTAATCTAGTGAAGGATAACATAGGAAGTCCCTTAATGATGACTGCATTCTCTGCTGCCTCTATTAGTGTATGATTTTTTTGCTGGCAAAGCAGACACAAGTGAACTGCAAGAATACAGGGAAAGGGACAGCTCTTCTTTGTAAAGGACTGAAATGAGACATACACACAAAAGAAGAGTGAACACCTGCAAAGACCTCTTACAAGGGGAATCCTACCTATTTTTAATCTGTTTTTTCCATTATAAACATTGCTACACCTTCTTTTTAAAAACAATAGTAAACATTACAGAGGACATATGGAAGCTGAATACGGAGGACATGTCTACCAATATCTGAGCTAATGTTATCCCAAAGTCAATAAAAAAAGTGCATAAACCAATTCCTCCAGATTGCTGAACAAACACTCAAAGCCGAGACAAATTATAACCAATTCAGCATGGGTGTGCTAGAAATACAAAATGTTACAGGCATCCCACTGCAATGTGGGCAAAGAGGACAGCATGTTTATCAAGACTAATGAAGACTGTCCCAGGAAAGCAGATTGTGGCTTCATCTACCAAAAGTCCCTGACCTTTAACATCCTGGGTTTGTTGGCAGTGCAAGTGGTGTGTAATGAGAAGAGCCTCCCAGGCATCTTGACTCTCCTCCCCTGCAATCAGGGCGGCGATGCCAGATGCAAGTTTGGAAGTCTTCAGCATTTCATCTGACAGCATAAATGTTATGTTTTTTCATGAACTGAACCAGTCATCTGCTCTGCTGCACGCTTTCACCACCTGCTTATATTGGGCACGGAGGATGGGACGCTTGTGTTTCAGTGACCAGAGCTGGCATGTATGCAAGGCTTTAGCTGCTACAGGATTATCCAAACTTTTGGGGGATTTTTCGCCCAACAGATCACACTTTCAGCATTCCCTTTCTTCATTTTAAGGAAACAGCACTTATTCTGTAGACCCAAACGACAGGCATGTGGTCCACAGCAGCATGCTGGCAGTGGTTAGGATGCTGTTAACATTGTCCATGCAATTCTGAAAGGCTGCAAGCCGCCCCAGGAGATCATAGAATAGTTAGGGTTGGAAAGGACCTTAAGATCGTCTAGTTCCAAAAGCTGCAGAATTGAAGACTGTATCCAGTACCATTTTTCCATACATGCAGATCATTTCCCCTTATACTTCTTTTGGGAGGGCTGTGTTTTTTGAAAACACTCTCATTAATAAATCTGTAATCTCACCAGCCACATATATTTCCGCCTTCTGAAGTGTTAAAAGAAAAAACAAACCAGCTCTTGATACTTCTGTCAATAAAGAGCACACTAAGGATCAAAGGAATAAAAATGCTAATTATGGTGCACTCTGTAACACCTCTCTCCCGAGCCAAGTGCTCTGATTAAGTTAACCATCGTGCTAATTATAATAGCATTTAGCACAGCTGGGGCCAAGGAAAAGCCATCTTCTACTACAGCATGGTTGCCAGCCTCAGAACGAGACCAAGCATATTTGTACTGTAATAGAAACTTGCCTACAATCCACAAAACAGCCACTACTAATTTTAAACACCCCAAACCATATTCAGTTTCTTTTCCCATTCCAAAAAAACATTTGTGGACATTTAAAAAAAATTGCTGAAGTTGTTGTTGGGTTTCTTTTTTGTCATGAAAAAAATGCTGGTGTCAAAAGCTTATTGCCCAGAAATTAAGTTACTGGCTCCTAAGGGAACACACAGCAAGATAACACATCTTTGCAATATAAAGGGGAGCCCACTCTTCTGCCTTTTCTCAGTCAATAGTGCACGTCTGTGAAGTATGCTGGTGATGAAAGAGGAAGGCCACTGTACTCTGTACTTTCATTTAGAACAGAATGAAGTAGCATGCAATTACTGGCAAAACCACCTGCCACATTTCAGCAGCACATTTGGATAGAGACTAGGAGGGTGATAGTACTGGTGAAAAAATGACAGCTGAGTCTAAGTGAAAGGTAACGCTCCCCACCGATTCCATGAAGGGGAGAAAAATATAACAAATCAATAAATCCCTGCAGTTCAGAAAATTGTGTCTTCAGTGGATGCTTACAACCCTTGTTGCACACAGCATAATTGGAAGAAAGGGATTTTAAAACAGTTATGTGGTTATAACATCTTCCATTCATCACTTCCCTCCTTGAAGAACTCATCAGTGCTTACTGGCAGTACCTTCCAGTGCACCTGCTTGAAGGATAAGCACTACTTACCGCAAAGGAGTTAAAACATAAGAAAATTACCTTTGCTTCACTATCACTCCTCAAAATGGCTGTTTTGTACTTACTCAGCCTCCCTGAGACTCTGAGTAGCAGCAGATGAACAGATTGTTTTTCAACATCAATTCAATAATTAATTCTGAATTAAACAAGTCACCTACACACAACGACACAACTAATGCTCCTGAGTGGATACTTTCCAAATTCCAGGTATGTTCAAAATATTCCTGTTTCACTGCACAGATTCAGCAATCACTGACACCTTTGTTATGGGGCACCTTCCCATTCACTTCTCACGTATTGCATTAGCTCACTTAATTATACACACACATATATATTAATAAATACAGCACTGTTTTATGTAAATTGATAATCTTCATCTAAATTCCTCATTGCTTTGATAGAGCAGTAAAGGTTTAAGTGGCTTTAATCCACTGTCTGGGAAAAGAGGCTGATCACCACTCTGGTTTGGAAGGAAGAGAGGAGAGGTTCTTCAGAGGGAAAACCCAATATATTGGCTGAACTGTTAGAGAAGGTCAAAATCTGGAAAGGGTGAAGTCTATGGATATCTCATTGCCAACATCTTTATCAAGAAAACAATTATCATGACACCATGTAGTGTTAAACCTCTTGGAAAGGAGTCAGTGCTATTTCAGGAGTCTGTGAATGGGGCTTAGAGCTGTTCAGGAAGGATTTCAGTTTGTCACACACATAAATATAGCAACATGGGGAAAATCAGGGCATTTTAATCTTCTACTTTTTGACTCATGTCTTTGCATGTGTGACCACGTAATCGAGTATAATCCTATTTGCCTCACGCCTTCCTGGGAGTCACAAATCCTTCTAGATGTGGCTGCTTCACCCCAGCACTTTGCCCTGCACCCCTTCGTATGGATGGGGGGCAGGGGTATGGGAGGAAAAACAGGGAGTGAAAAAGTGATGTCTCATCTCCTAGTACTTCCCTCTCTCAGCTGCTAATCTGCAATGGCCAAGCCCTATGGAAAGAATCACAGTGCGTGATTACACAGAGGTAAGCAGAGACTACATTGCCTGCTGAAGAGTATGCACAAGCCTGGTTACTTGGCTCTTAGGGTACTACTTATTGCTGCATACAGCTAAGATGACAATACTATTTTACATTGTATATATCTTCCACAGCTTAGGTAAGCTCAATCATTAATTCTTATTTACTGTTTGCATTTCACACCAAATTAACTTCACCTCTATGCATGTGTACTTCCAGGACAGGTAGAGAAAAATTATGCAGTAGATACTCATGTACCAGGGCAATGTGCATACTAGGTAAAAAAAAGATGGGATAATAGAGGAAGCAGAAGACTAAATTTCATACTATAACATTAAGACAGATAGTTTCTTGGGAGGATTTTATATGGGTGTTTGCATTGCCTACACTCAAAATGTTCAGGAATTAAAGGTCACACCCTGCTGTTACCTCTCCTATAACCCATTTCAAAGCACAAAGAACCTGCCACCAGAAAATGCAAAGCAAACTAAACAGATCTGCCTCATTTCTTTTTCCTGAGCTTTCTTAAAACAGTGCTTTTTGACTGAGGAAGAAATGTTGCTGTAAAAATCAACACTTACATACTATCTAATTATCATAGAGTGTAATCAGAGGAGCTATTAAAGCATGGTCACCAAAATATTTGGATTTGGCTGAGTTTTAGAATACGAGTTACACAAAATTTAACCCTTGAAATAATATCAGTCTAATGATATGTGCTTCACTTGGGAGTCAAACACTTAGAGTAAAAAGCTGGTGTCTGTCAAATCAAAAGTAATTTCACATTGAAGTAAATTAAATGAATTTCCCAGATGTTGCTATAAGAAGAGTCTCAAGGAGGTGAAATGAAAGTCACTGCTGATGAGTTCAGACAGTTACCATAAAGGAAACATTTAAAAAGAAACTGAAAAAAAGGAGAAATCAAAGGTTTATAATCCTACTGACAATCTTCATCAGAGTACCTTTTGGCTCCATGTTAATTTCAGAAGTGGTCCACATTTGTGTGTGGGAAGTGCTATGTAAACACTAGAGTGGAAACAGTCTTGCTCAAAGGGTAGTTTTGCTGGGTAGTAGAAGGACCTGATCCTCACTTATAAGTGTGGTGAAAGAAGATGAAAACCAAGATTTGCAGGCCTGTCTGTAATGCTAGTTAGTTTTCAGTACTTTGCTGCAGCAGATCTCAAAGTACGCTGAGGATTTGGAATTCCCAACCTATCCCTTTAAAGCAGATTTTCCAGTTCACAGAAATACATATAATTGACTTGGGCAAATGTCAAGACCCAGCAGCATCCTTGCATGAAAACCCTTAGGAATACCCTTCCTTCCCTTTTTACCCAATTATTGCCACTCCACTTGAATAACATCTTCCACCATACTCCAGATTGAGTAAAGAGCCCACAAGTTTAGGAGGATGGAGAGGAAAGGAAGTTTACAATGATCTATTGCTAGACCCCAGAGAAGCCTATACGCCCTTCTCTCTCAGTTGAAGAGGGAAGAACATGCACTGGGTACACAAGCACAGCACTGCCTGCAGACCAGCTATGATTCTTCTTTTTCTCAGGGTCATCATTTATTTTCCATATTCTCTGCGCTTCTACATCTCAGCAGTTTCTTTTTCTAGCACTTTACCTAGATTCCTGGAGGTATTTGGGCTACTATTCCTTCTAAATAGATGGATTCTAAATAAATGGAAGAAAGAAAGCTCTCTCCATATTTGACAGCAGCCTTCAGTATCACTCACAGATCAGGGTTTTACAGTATGGATTGAGGAGACCTGTTCGTGTCAGAACAATAAAGATGGCTATGCTTACCTGTTTCCTTAATGTAGCCATTACACTTTCCTTACATAGGTGTCATTCCTCCCCTCCCCCCTTTCTTTTGGCATGCTCCACTAAATTGCCATCCAATAAATTAGAAAAATTACTTTATTAAAAGAAGTGATTATGTCAAGTTTATCCTCCTATTAGGATTACAGATTTTCTGAAGTTTATTTGGAAATCTGCTTTAAGCCCAGCAGATGTCAACTTTTCATGCCAGACTAACAAAAGCATCTATTTCATTTTTATCTGGCGACCAAGGCAACACATCAAAGGAAAAAAAAAAAAAACAAACCCAACAATCGCCCAACCAAAAAAAAAAACAAAACACCCAAACAAACCCAAAAAACAACAAAAAAACCCCAAAAAACCCCACCAACAAAACTCAACCCTCCCCCCACCAAAAAAAAAAAAAAAAAAAAACAACCACCAAAAAAAATCAACCAAAGAAAAATTCTTGAAAGTACAAGGGGGTCCAATTTTCAGGAAACAAACAAACTGTCCCAAAGTCTATAATGGAATACCATGCAAGAAGTAGCAAACAGTTACAAAATCCTAAACCAACAAACCCCTTTGATTGTCATATGAACAATATTCTGGCTAAAGAGTGCTGGAACACTGACTTCAGATTCTTGGGACGTACCAATTTTACTCGATACCTGACAGACTGTTAACTTTCTAGATTTGGTATCTACAAATGGAGCATAATAAAACAGATTCTAAACTTAAGATATGTGTTTCAAAATGTTTTGGTCGGCAGGTTAAAAACTGCTCTACAGTTACCTTTCCTATGTTTCACATTCTTTCTTTGGGTATATCCAGGAGTCTAACAGCTAAATCACGATGCTGGAATATTACACTAGCCTCTCCCTTTAACTGAAGAAAAATAATTCTGACCAGCTCCCCCATATTCTAAATATATAAGGGAGGGAGAGGAAACTCTTCCAGATGAAGCCTTCACCAACACCTCCAACTCCCTAAGTGTCAGCAATCCTGGCTGGTTTTGCAGTCCTCTCCTGTGAGACCCAACTCCAGGGCAACACTCATTTGTTTCACATTGCTCAAGCATAAACAGGAATTACTAGGGTTTGTAACTAACCATATCATGCAGAAGTGGGTCACTTCAGTATTCCACAAAGGGATGGAGGGAGGCAGCCAAAAACCTCCATTCTGTCACCCTGCTTTCTCTTTTCATGATTTCAGGAACATGCCATATAGAAAGGAACCAAAATGTATCCAAATGGAAACGAAATGCTTTGGTCCACTCTGTAACAAAGAAAAGCTAACCAAGTAACCACGGGTACAGCCACCTCACTCTGAGATTCTCTCTTGACATGTTTTGTCAATGAAAGAAATTGCCTTGTGCCCAAATATTTCATTCCAGTGCAGGAGTTCAGTGCCATATACACAAACCATTTTCTCTAACACAACCTAAGCTGAAAAAGAAGCTTTTTGAACAGGAGGAACATACAAGAACATGCAGAAAAGAAGTAAGACATAAGACAACGACACCCCTAAAATATTTCACAATACTATGAATCCTTTTGTTATCCACAAACTATGCAACAATGGTTATAAGGGTGATTCATTTTTAGCTATAATTTGAAGTACCAGGACTCAACAAATTTCAGCCATATATCAAAATACCAATTTTTGACATTTTAAGCTTTTAAAAAGAAAAGGAGACCCCACACTTACCCATTCAGAATAATGATTATTGCACAGCCTCCTCCTCACTGTCATAATTTATAAGGGAGGAAAAAAATCCCAAAGGAGAATGGCACTGAGCAAAACTGAAACCGACAAGTATGCTTGCTTTTAATAGTGACTTTTTCTGGCTTGGGATTGGATGCATTTCCTTTCATATTCCCCTCTGAAAGCTGCTATGAGCACACCACCCTATTGGATGACAAGGTGACCTTTCCTTGGGGAAAGAAAACAAGAAAGTTTTGGTCTCTGGTACCAAGACCTATAAATGCATTTCCTTGCTTTTGCTAGGCTATCCAAAGTTCATACACGCAGAGGAAGGACATTACTCTCAGATATCAGAAAAAAGAAAGAAAGCAAGAGCAAAAATTGAAGACTTCAGTGAAAACTTTAGTCTGGACAAACAAGGGACTCATTTTTACCTCCCAAAAGGTTAAGGTCACCAGACTAGAGCTCACAATTTCTTACTACGAGACAAAAGAATACACCACAAAGCCAGTAGCACACGTATCACAATTGGCAGCTGGCTTAAAAATGCTTGAGTTCAATTGATGATGAAGAATGAATTACTCTTATGTTTGAACAAAAAAAAACCCCAACCTGATCTCACCAGGCCAGAAGCACAACCACATTCCAGGCGCGATGTGTGACAGCACACAGAAAGCGAGTTTCAATTTATTCTGCGCATTTGGGCACACACAAAAGCCTATATGGTTCTCATTAAAATAAAAGATATCTCCAGAATTCTGAAAGAGCACAGAGCGATTTAGGTTCTTACTGTCATGCAGAATAAATAACTCACCCTCCCATTTGTTGTGCTTCCTTCTGTATCTAGGATTTAGGCCCCCTATACTATTTTCATATTTATAAATAACCACCAGTACATTAAAGATCCCCCCTTATTCCTTCCACTCTCTTTTTATAAATGGAAATTTCTTTGACAAAGAGCAACAAAGCATTCTCTCTGAAAGAAAGAGCACTGCAGATACACACTACTTTTAGCAAGGACACTCAGATGCAATGAGCAAAGTTCACTTAGATTAGCTTAACAATGTTCTCAAAAAGGAGCTATAAACCTTTCAAGAAGGGTAGCTTTAGTGGTGGAAGAGGTTTAACAAGCTCATTCATTAGTGACCAGTGTCTTTGGGGTGCTCATTTTGTGGGCCTTCAAAGAGCAGGTGTTTTTCTGCTGCAGCTTTTCTCCCTGCTTTACACAGTGTCTAGCACCTTCCCCTTGCGTGCCAGGCCAGCCAGTGAGCTGGGCTTATCAACCAGACCATGCCAAAAGGACAATTACGCGTTACAGGACAGAAGGAACAGAATATCCAACAAAAAGAATTTGCAGGATTACCTTTTTCTGCAGTCACAATCTTGCTCTTACATATATCAGTGTGAAAAAGGGATTGCAGTGTAAGTACACGCAAGGCAAATGGGGTGTAAGCAGTCTCATCTGGACCTCATGTGGGTCCAATTCAGGGAAACAGTGAAGAACAAAGAGATCAAAGGACAAGTAAGGAGAAGAGATATCTGTTTAATATCAATTAAGATGCTGAGGAATTAGAAGAGGGCTACAATTAAGAAAGTCTAATGTGACCACTTTATTTTGGTGCTAAGACTTCTACTTATGAAGGGTTTTCCTAGCTAGAACATCACCATGCCTCACAGCGGCTGCTGCTTGAGTTTGAGAGGGAATATCAAACACATTTTGAAATATTGTGCAAATGAGTCAGAAGGGGCTGAGAGACAGCAGGAATCTAAGAATACAATGAATTAAACATAACTAAAGTGCACACAACAGAAAACAAGAAACAGTCCATTTGCATCAGCTGTAGGTGTTTATGGGAGAAAATTATGTCAGTGTTCATCATGTTACAGGAAGCATTCTGGATTGATTTGTAATTAAAAGGGAAGCTTAATGCATAGAGCTACTTTAAAATTATGTAGTTACAATTTAGGCAAACTATTGTTTTACTGTAATTAAAAGGTAGTGATTGTATTACTTTGCACATAACACAAATCTTGAAAAACCCTATGAAATGAAAATCTTGCTTCCTCATTCTACTTCCTTCCAGCAAGTTTAATTCAAATGCTATTGCTAGGTTTTTGCTGACAGATTCTCTAAAGGCAGGACAGAAAGCTCTGAAAAAAAGCGTTTGGCAAGAAGGATAATTAGCCCTAGTTAAGTCAGAAGCTACCAAGGATTGCACTCCTAAATATTAAAGGGAACATTAACTTAGTAACAAATTTCAACTGGAAGTATTTTAGTGTTTGCAGCCTGCAACAACACAATTAAGGACAAAACATGCTATAATAATATCAGCTTTCACTGGAACTGTTTTAATGGGTACTTTTTATTTGCTTTTCTAACAGAAGGGTAAATACCTTAAATCTTCAATAGCACTTACGTGATTTATAAGACTCTGAAGAAATATGTAAATTGAAGTAAAAGGAAACGCCTCGCTAGAATTTGTCTCACCACTTAAAACATCCATTTTTCATTAGGAGAGCAACAGCAGTGCCAGTGGCCACATCACCTCTCATTAACTCCAGAAAATTAGTTTGCAAAGACAGAACGCCCTTGCATGTGACGAAGATGCACAAGGTCTCTCCTCAGTGTAAACTGTGCATTCCAGTGATACTAGAGCAAATCTGCAAGACACAGTCCACCACAGGCAAAGACACACACCTTGCAGCAAAAAAAAAAAACCCAAAGCAAACCAAACCCAGAAAACAGAGCATTAACTAGCAAACAAACTGCCTTGGAAGACGTTAGAGAAATACTAAGGAACCCTTCTGACTCCAGCAACACAGCTATTCCATCCTGAAGGCTGAGCCTCTGTCGTCTTTACAGCCTTCATCTCCATGTGGGTTACTACAAAAGGCAAATTGCATTCCAAAAGGTAATCTTTTCTTGTCTTTTTTTTTTTTTTTTCCTTTTTCTTTCTTTTTCTTTTTTCTTCTCTTTTTTTTTTTCTTTTTTTTTCTTTTTTTTTTTTTTAATGAAAGACACTGCATTGCTCTCTCTTTCCCCAGCAAATAGCTCTGAGCTGGAATGCAGAATAAATGTCTCAAAGACTCCTCTGTTGCTGGAGGGCTTAGCAGAAACCCAGCAGTCTCAATATAAACCAGATGTGTCACAACAAGTTTTGGGAGGAGAAATGTGCCCGCTCTGGGTATGAGAGTGCTCAGGAGGGGCTGCCTCTTACAATACAGACACAGGAACAATTAAGGAAGGCAGGAGTAGGCTCAGCAAAAAGTTCTCAACAGAAGGACTTTGTTTAAGACACCACCATCATTCATTCTTCAACGCTTCAACAGGGCCTCAATGAGATAAGCACAGCATTTTGTTTATCTTAAATACATATACTTTCAAAACAGCACAGAGACAACAGCCTCAGAGACCTAGAACCTTTTCCACGGGGGCAAGTGGGATATAGTGTGTGATGATTTTGCTGAAGTATCCTCAAGGTGACTATGATCTTCAAGCTGTTGTGGCCTTCCCAAAACCAGAACATAGAAACCAAATTTAATCCTGTATAGATACATCTCACTAGCTACACATAATTTGGAATTATTCTCTTGTGATGTAGATGCCTGTCCCAAGTGATCCCAGAATCTCATCTAGATGTAACTAGGAGTAGGCAAGTACTTAGGGAAATTAGTCATTAGTTTGCAAACTCAGACTTGGTCTCTCAGCTACAAACCTCTTTTTGGTTAAGTTCATTGGGTTTTTTTCTGCCTTTTGTGGTGAAAAAGAACAAGGGATGATGCTGTACAGCAGCAAAAATTTGAGTCTCTGCACAGATCATCCACAACAATTAGTTTTATTGGGTGACACAGAAGGAAGAACATGTCTGGGGGAAAAGCTATTTCTAAACTGAAACAGAAGCAAACTAAAAAAGAAGCAGAATAGCAGGAACACTCAAAACTGAAAAAGCTGGAAATCCAGGGTGTAGACAGATGTTAGGAAAGAGGGAGGAATGGAGCAGGGAGACAGAAACAAATCTCTTTCCTCCCCTCACCCACCAGTTTTGAATTTCAAAATAGCATCCAAATGAGCTCCCTTCCAGACCGTGCAATAAGCACATGGACCCACCTGTAGCAGGTAATCCCTCTTTCAAAAAACCCTGCACACATTTCAGGCCCAAAACATGGAGAGCAGGCAGTTAGCAAATGAGAAGCTGTGCCTGAATTCAAGCATATTCAAAATCCCTTTGTCATATGATGAAAATACACAACTGCAGTAATGCCAAACAGGATGCTAAGTGAAAACCACCGCACTGCTGAACTCGACTTTCTTGTCCCAGATGTGCCTATCAGCTCAGCATTACTGCATCTTCGTATTTCACTCTTGCATAAGGGGGTAGCTTGTAAAATGCTAGAGAGACACTGGACATTTCTAAGAGAGACCTGCAGTTTCCCACAAGGTCCTGGGCCCATCTATGAGGTTCCTATGTGCTGTGGTAATGGGAGCCATAGCATAAGCTTGTGCAATGCTCTGGTGCTGGCTGGGATCCCTGGCTGACTCAGTCTGCAATGGGTCATAAAATGTAGGAAAGTCCACGTGGTGACAGTTAGAGCTTAAGAAAAGGCAGGTATAGCTGTGCTGGGTAATTGTTAGGCAAGAGGCAAAGGGGAGGAGAGCCTGCCTGCCAGGAGGAGAAACTCAAGTTCGTGTAACATTCCTTACCTATTACTTCACCGAGGAGCTAAGACCAGCCCGACATGATCCAGGCTGGAGGGCCAGGGGAGCAGCTGTGTGAATACAGTGGATGGAGGAGAAATTACAGGTCTGGGAACCTGAAGAGCTTGTGTTGAGGCACTGATGTTGGCGCTGCCACTCCCCAGGCTGTAGGTTTGGATAATCTGTAAAGCAGCAGATGACATGCCCCACCAGTGCCAGACATGGAAGGGTACATATACTTTGACTCCAAGTCAGGCTTCAAGATAACTTCAACCTTTTTTGTGTCAAGCAAGCTATTTATTTGGAAGGATGTTCTGAAGGGAAAACAGAGACAGACACTGAAGTGTTTGGCACTGTCAAGTGCATGGGGATATTTCATCCATTTCTTAAAGGAAAGACTTGCTCCCCAGCACGCAAGCTGGGCAGTTCACAGTGCTCACTCAGCATTGGTCCTTATGGCTTCGATTTACTTGAAAAAGCTGATCCCAGTGGACACTGAAGAATGAGTGAACAAAAGTGCCCTCAGAACACACAGGCCATGCCAGCAGGAGGAGCACATCCAGTGCTTTTGGAGCGGTTGTGGTGTTAGAACCTGCAAAAGGTCCCGCCCTGAGCAGGTCAGGCACTGGGGCTGGGACACCCATACTGTCTCCTCATGTTGGGGCACAATGGTGGAGAGAGTGGGACAAGGATCCTGGGTGCTCCCACAAGAACTGGGAGGAGAAAAGCCCTTTTCAGGTCACCAATACAGCCCAAAGAGCAGAGAGTGGGGCACATGGAAGCACCAGGGAAGTCACCTCCCTGCCCCTGCTCTCCCACATAGTACATGTTTTGAGCAGCTCAGAAATCACTTATGGATGACTTGGCTGTTCAGACAGATATATCATAGGTGCCCTGTTGGCAGCACAAGAAGATTGCCTGCTGTTATTCCTGTCTGAGGGCAGATGACAATGACATCAGGAGACATGCTTCTGAGGTCAGCTCTGGGAAATGTGTTCCTATAGGATCAGTTCAGCCAGGCAAGAGATGCTCTTAGCTGCTGGCTATTTGGGAGGATAACAAACTTCCTCACTAACTTACAAGTGCACATATTCACGATCTCTCATCAACAAAGCTTGAAGTAAAACGAAAGCTCAAACAACATGAATAATAAATGAAAATGACTTGTACTCCTAAACTCAGCAGGGCCCGGGGTTTTGACTGAAACTTTTTCCTTCCAGTAGTGCAGCTCCCTTCCTCCTGCTCTGTATCCCAGTACAGATTACATGGCTTTGCTTATGCCAGAGTAGAAAACCTGTCCTGACAGCTTGTGCTGCTGTACAAAGGAGGAGGTGGGACCATTCTTCAGAGTTTGGAAAGATGAGTGCCAAAGGATTGCATGAAAGAAATACTGCAGAAAGCCCAAGGAAACACTAGCAATTGTATAGCAATTAACACTATAGCAATTATAGCATCCTGGTGCTGGAAACCTGAAACTTGTGTACACATGAACGAACAGACACATGGACACATGCCCCAAAAAGCCCATTGTGGCACCAGCATCTTTGTGACTTGAACACTTCCAGCTGGGAAGTCTGAAAGACCAACAAAAAAGAAACAAACAAGTGACACAGATGTCAAGAATGCTTATCTGAATATCCTGGAGAGTCACAGTTTTCCAGCTGATTTCAGCTATTCTGGTAACACGGAGTTTGATGGCAACATTTTGGATGTAGCTTTAAGCCTAAATAGCTCGAACTGGGTGAACTACTAGAGCAGAAGTAAGCACCAGCAGAAGTTCAGGACAGTAAATTTCTGCTAAAAGCAACAGCTATAAACCATGTGCACTGTTTTGGGTTTGGGGTTTTTTTTGCTAAGGGAATTTATTTGTTTATGTGACTATGATGTTCTGAACAAGAGTAAAACATGCATGAAAAAAAGATTACAAGCAAAAGAAAAGTGAAATAAGATGCTGAAGAACAGGTAAAACCGGATCTGGACAGTTTCACTTCATTACAAAGGAATTCAGCCCATGGCTAAAGGATAAATGTAGGCAGCACAGTTCTTTACTAAAGAAGAAAAGAATACCCAAACCTGTCCTACTTAAAGAATTAACTTGTTGACTTTTTGCTCAGCCATAGGGGTACTTGACATTTTCTTAGTCTGACAAATGAACCTGCTCAGGGTGTTTGGAAACCGGCAAATTTGTGTCTTTTCCTCTCTGCTCAGAGGAAAATATCATTATTGCAGACATTCAGACAAAGTCAAAAGTCCCTGTATTCTTTTAAAATTCCCCTAATACAGTTCGGGTAAGGGCAGCAATGGGGAGGGGGCTGGGGAAAGGGTTTCCTCCATAATGTTAAGTAAGGCTACATAAAACCATTTAAAAATGATAAGCTATCATGACAGAAGGATCAATTCCCTCCTGCTAGCACCATGGTTCAAAGAGCTCTGAAATTCTGTGCTTGTAAAAAAACCAAAATGCAGTGCTGGTAGGGGCGTGCCATTCAGACATCCCCTGTGCAACACATGTGAGCACAGTCAGCCTACCTAAACGCATCTTGAGGCGGCTATTCTGGAGCTCTGAGAGCAGCGGCAGCAGATAAAGCATTGCATGTGCTTGGTTCCTGTGGCTTCAGGCTTTCTGAGCTGCGGTGGCTGCCCCTTGCTGCACTCCAGCGTCTGTTGCTCTCATTCCTCAGGACAAGCCTGCTCACGCGAGTGTAAGCACTCAGTGGCATGAATACTCCCTGCACAGACTCAGTGTCCCAGCCTGCCACACAGACACATCAACCCTGACAAGCTCAGATGTTCTTTTCAAGTCAACTTCATCCTTGGGCACCTCCAAAACTACATTAGAGTAATACTATGTAGCTAGTTGAAGTCAAGATTATCCTTCTCCATCCTGGCTGACAACTATACCACATTTCCAGGCTTTGCCTGGAAGACCTTTTGTTAACCCAAGCCTTTTCTAAACAGGAAAAGATGAGCTTTCCCAGCATGAGTTTTCATTCTCAGAATGAATCAAAACAATTGAGTTTCTGACCAATTAAAATTTGAACCTTTATCACCCAAGTTGAAAAGGGTGGAAGATTTATTTTTTAACATCTGCAATGACTGCAGCAAACCATTTCAAAACCAAACCACTGCAAGAATCCTTGGATAAAGAAAATGTTATTTTCATCTTGCATTTCATGGAAGTGATAAACAATATTGCTCAAGCTGTTAATGGCTCAAGTGGGAGGGTTTTCAAAAGAAGCTGTTTTTGTGGTTATTACTTGCCATGGTATTTTTAGGGAGAGAAAACCCCAAAATGAAAACAAGGAACTTTCAAAAGAAGCTGCATCAGACAGGAGTCTGGAAAACTGTTAGAAAAAAACTTATCAAACACAAATACCTTCCAAAATAGAAGCATCTGCAAAAACACTGCAGTCAAGTTACACAAGGCCAAATTATGCATCTTTACTCAAATGCCGGTGCCAGCCACTGGTAGGCAAAAAACTTGAAGAGCGCATTTAAAAGCACCTTCTCTCTGTTTTTCTCATCCTTGTCTCCTACCCTCTAACCAAAGTGAACAAACCATGAAATTATCTAGCTCCAAATCAACCCATCCATGCAATTACCTCACATTCCTCTGCAGTTTTATTGCCAAGCAGGAGTAAAAATTAAAAGCTTTACATAGAAAGTTTGAAAGTTACCAAAAGCCTGTTTTACAGGCTGAGACAAAAGAGTATTGTTCACACACACAGACTCCACTACTGATCGAAGTTTCTCAGTGTGGTCGAAAGGGAATAAATCAAATCCACAAGGTTACTCTGTGAGCAGAAACTGTTAACCTTAATTAGATATACAACAATCCGTATCTACTTCTCCTGAAAGAAGGCTCCTTTTCTGCCTATTGTGTGCAATACAAACAAAACTTACAGGTTACATTAGACCATCAGCAAACACAATTTACAAATGAAGAAAGGAGAAAAAACCACAACAAAACACAACAACAAAAACCCAAGAAAACTTTCCAGGGTGAAAGAGAGACCTAGGGACCTGAAAAGCCTGTGACAGAGCAGCCTTCAGCCCTTTCCTTTTCCAAATAAAAACACAGTGCTAAGTCAGATGTAACCAGACAGCTGAATGAGAAGACAGTGTGTTGCCAAGAATGTGACCAAGACTGATTTTCCTCAGCAATTTGGTGTCCTCCAGCGAGGAAGACAGGACTAACTCTCCTATCATAGAGGGAAGAGGCTATAGGCACAGCAGGGCATGGAGAAGCCTCTACAGAGGCAAGGTCACAAGTTGATTCAAGAGGTCGAGCAAGGAATCACAGGGTGCAGCCAGAGGTTTTGTGATTTCATGGGTGGCTGAGATTTCCCACTGGATTTCTGCCTCTCCTTGCATTAGGAGGAGACATGGATCCCCCACCCACATACTGCATAGCTGCTCTGATTAGAGAGTAGCTCTTTACTCCATGATCTTTATTCTTCATGGTGCTCTGACACTAAATCTGCTTAACTGTGGATTTATAGAAACAGAATATACTGCTCCCAGTACAGAGAGAGAAAAAAACCCCAAACAAACCTCAGAAAAGTCACACAAGAATATACCCAATGTCACTTTAAGAAACAAGACATGTAAGATCTAACACATATAAGAGAATAATTTATAAGGAGACATCCTTGATTTGCTCTATCTTTTTAAAACAAAACCAAAATCAACTCTTTTGTCCTTAAGCCAAACTAGCCCCCTATGAGACGCAGACACTGCCCTGAGTAGTGTCTTCCTCTTAAAAATTGCCTGGAAAACAAGTCTTCAGTAGTTGCATAAGCTCTCAACTAAAATATGGATCGGTTTGCATTCTAAAGTCAGTGAATGATTAATGTGAAATCTAATCATAAACACATTGACTGTTTGAACATTTTAATGGAGCTGACAAGTAGAACATACCCTTTCAGCTAAAAGGTATGCAGCATCTTTCTGCTGAGAAAGTCTTAGTTTTCACACAGAAAAGCTAATACCTACAAAGAAGAGAAGACTGGGAGAAAAGTAAAACCATTTAAGACGAATGACTGCAATGTTTCACGCATCTTAAAGTCAGGAAAACTCATGGCTTATTTAAAAAGAGATTGTTCAATTGACTGAAACGAGTCGTTTATTTTAAGTACCATGGCATATTTTGCTTCTCAATCTATAGGCAAAATGTATCCTATGTTCTCTGCTACTATGTAATTATGATTAGATAGTCAGTGTGTTTCTTCTACCAGAGGTTCCCATCTACCACACCCTTTGAGAACCTGGTGCCAGGACTGGTTATGGGAGAGTAGGAGAGCAAGGATCCTGTTGCTAAAGGATAGGAAAAACACTGATCAGGTTATTTGCCTACTGGCTTTATGCCCGAGACATGACAAAATTGTTCTTGGAGCTGTATTTCTTGTGTGCTCACCCAGCAGAGAGGTGAAAGCCACAGTACAGCACAAGCTCACCAAGCAGGATGAAGAGAACACAACTCTTTGGGCACTTTTCCAATGGCGAATGTAGAAATGGGGAGGAATTCCTGTTAGTTACAAAATAAGGAGACAAACTGAGAGAGGGCTGTGAAAGCCACTCTCACACAGGAAGCTCCAGCACAGACAGAGGTTTCAAAGCCATCCAACAAGTTGCAAGCAGCGTCTAAAACATAACCTATGGTACTGTATGTGGTTTCCACATACCCATGTATCATGTCTGCTGAGAAGATGCCAAGCAGTCTGAATTAAAAATTTGGCCAGGCAGAGCGTGCTTTATGCCTGTGCAAATTGCCCTCCTTTCCTTCCTTCCCCATGAGGTCCTTCATAGCTCTCATAGAACGGTTGGAGTTGGAAGGGACCTTAAGATCACCAAGTTCCAACTCCCCTGCCATGCATGGGGACACTTTCCACTAGACCAGGTTTCTCTAAGCCCCATCCAACCCAGCCTTGAACACTGCCAGGGATGGAGCAATCACAGCTTCCTTGGGCACTTCCTCCTCTCCTTCGTCCCAGAAACCAGGGAGTCCTGATCTCAGCCCTATCAAAGGCTGGCCAGGGTCCTGGACACCTTACTGCAGCTGACTATTTAATGATCTATAGCATCATATAAGCAGTACAGTTCAGGAGAGCAGCATCGCCTTATATGAAAAAAGGCACGTTTTTGCTGGTAAGGCATTTTACAACATTCAGTATTGAGCATTAAAGGTCCTTGACTTGGAGTATACCCACTTCAACATTAGTGATTAATAATGTTGTGTTGACTGAGAAAGTATGGTCACACTCCAGCACAGATGGCTGCCAAATGAAACAGGGGATCGATTAACGTGACGCAAGGTTCCTTCTGGGTGACTTGAGGGCACAGGGGGCCGAGTGTTTCACCCAGCATCAAAAAAGGCACCAACAAGCAGTGCTGGTACAGCCCTTTTGACACAATACCTCCACATTCTTGCTTTTGAATGAACCTGCATATTTAGGAGTTGTACTTTTTTCCTGCTACAGGAAAATAAGAGAGCAACCCTGTCTGGAACATTGCCTCTCAAAAGGAATGAGGTCTGTGTGGCTGGTTTATAACAACACGTTATCCGGCAGGATATGTGATTTGAAAGAAAAGAGAATAAAGATGGAAAATAGGCAGAAGAGGGGTGATGGAGGATCTAGAACAAGAGCTACTTGAATAGAGCACTGATGACAAGCATACCAGCATCAACAAGAAAATAAATCAGTACACACAGGAATGAAAAAAAAGATGGAAAGAAACTCCAAGTCTGAAAGGACAAACTTAATTTGCTTAATTAAATTAATGCCTACACTTCCCACTCCCTTCCTTTCCCAGTCAGACCTGCTATGCTATATCTACTTCAGATGCAAATAGAAGAAAATTATCTGTTCAGACCATTGTTTACTTACTAGTTTATTTTCAGCTTCCACAAATATGAGGGTTCTAGCTAAGAAATTCAGCGGAAGGGAACAGGATGGGAGACATGTGGGCTTGGCATTCTCGAAAATTTGCTCCAGCCTTCTGGCAGCTTCCCCCCCACCATATATTTTAGTGGAAATGGCCTTTCTAAAGAGCTAGTTAGCGTTTACAGATCTAGCTAGTAGACATCACTCCAAGTGAGGCTCATTTATCTTGCAGGCAAAACATTTCCTATTTTTCCTTGCCATACTGTATGCCAGCAGAAAAGTGGCAGACAAAATGCTTTTGCTTGTTTTCCACCTCTAAACTCTCACGGACAGACTGCTCCACAAATGATGTGTCTGGAGTTAGCAAACATAAGCTTGTGGCTGTACCATAAATTGCCAGTGGTACCACTAACCTGGATAAAGCAATGCACAGTTCTTCAGTGTAGTTCAATTTAATTTAATGTCCCAATGTGATATAGTAAGGATTATAGGTCTTGACTAACTTATATCCCCAGATAGGTAAATTTTTTCCTCACTGTCCATAAAATTAAAAATTCGTATTTTAATCAAGAAAACATTCTCTGAAAAAGGTTGCTCTTCTAGGCAAGAATATTGTAACAGATAAAGTTACCATGTCTTGATATTACATCCTCATAAAAAAAAATCTAAATATTTTTGGACTCTCATTTAGTACAGAAGGCTCCTCTAATTCCATAGAGGTGAATTGGGAAGATCAATAAGGTTTTTGCTGCTTACTTTAATGAATGCCCATAAATAATGAAGGTGGCTTATCTGTGTATGCTCCAGAGGGACTGTCATCCCTCAAGCCAATAATATCTGGTCAAGCAACTTTTAGACATTAAATTACATTCTTTTTCGAGAGGATTCATCAGCTTTTGCATCTCCTCTCCTGTAAGAAACACAGCATCTGCCCTGCTGATCAACAAAGGAGCTGACAGGAAAATATTCTCCCAGTCATTCAGTATTCTTGTTAGTACAGCAGCAGAGAGGGGAATTAGATTTGCATAGGCAAAAACTAGTCAGAAATCCCCTGGTAGCACAGAGATGCAAGGCAGCTGTGAAAAAGAGAAGAGATTGATACTGAGAGCTTATAGTTAGTGAGTTTCAGGGACAAACCCCCTTCTTCCCCCAAAGCATTAATAAGAGACTAAAATAGAATAAGTAATGCATTGAGGTGCTGCATAAAATCATAATTTTTTTTTTAAAGCAAAAGGGTGTCCTCTCTCAAGGGGTACTCTAATAAAGATATTGTACATGTCATTTATTATATATGCAAAATGCAGGTACTGTTGACTATCCTAAAATTAGTTCACTAACCCTGAACAAAAAGTTATTTTTTTACCTTTTCTTTCCCAAATCTTTATTTTTCCAAATGCCAATGAAGAACAAAACCCCTACAAACAACAAACCCAAACCAAAACTACAAATACCCTTCCTCAATTTGATTTCTCAGTCTTGTAAGTTGTCTAATGAAGAAGCAATTTATGGCTTACTTTGCCAGTTATTCACTTAAAAGCCAGAAGTTTAATTTCAAAGTAATCTTCATTTAAATCAAAAAGAACCTGCGCACAGGGCTGCACATTCTAGAAGAGACTGACAGGTATTTTGGTGTATTTCTTTAGAAATAATGAGAATTAATTTAAACCCATGATTTTTTTTTTTATTGTGTTTATAAAGTCAAACGGCAGCACTTATGTTTTAACAATACACAATAAAGAGAACATAGTTTTCCAATGACTAGCCTAAATTAGCAACAGTGCTCAACACTAACTGCATAAATATTTTATTCCAAAATACTTACACAGCCTGTGGTTTACAGCTCAAGGAAGTTGCACATTTATAGCTGATCTGTGATGCTCAAACTGCAGTACATTAATTCTGATGTATATCTAACAGTATTCCTACTTGCAGACATACAACAGCATTTCAGAACAACTACAACAAAAAAATGTTCTTAGTCATACACCTGTGATCATGAGTCTAGCTTTGAAGTCCACCATTACCCATCTCTCTTTCAAGTACTGTTAGAAGTAATCTATTCTTACTTTTCGTATCAGCAATTGCAGTAGTTTTGGAAGACAAACTGTAACTTACAATTAGGACACCTGAAAGCAGGTTTAGGTCACTGAACTGCAGCATGCTCTTTTAGAGTATTCTGTTTGCCCAGCAAATAAAAAATAATTATTAAAAAGTGCCAACTTTCACTTTATGCATTCAGTTCAAATTGGGCATGCATTCAGATTACTGTTCTAATTCCAAATCTACTTGGAACAAGCATTCTGCTTTCCTGGTTTCCCTCAACATCTTGCAAACTCTCTACTCTGGGATCATAGGAACATTAAGCACTTTTCTCTCCTTTCAAAACCCTCCTCCTCCTCTACTGGAGGAACTGTGTGGTTTTAAAAGAGGTGGTAAATGATCCCCCAGGTCCCCAAACCAGAAACAACTAAAATAACACTAATTCAGGGTGGTTTCTTTCCAAGAGAGCAGCTCTGTACCCAGGGCTCAGTCTTACAAACTCTCCCCTCTCAACACAGCGCAACAGCTTCATTATCAAAGTGCCAAAAGATGCCCGTCCTTCCTATATGTGAGTATATTTTCAAAGAGCATTTCTGAGTATTCCTTTGGATTCTTACTGAATAGATCTAGTAATATCATGGAAAATACAAAAAATATATAAACACTTGCGCATATTTAAGAACTGCTCATAATGCTTTTACACAAGATTTTTTTTCATATCCAAAGCCGTATTTTAAAGCATGTTGTTTAATCTAATATGGAAGGGCAGGGAGGCAGAAGGAACTTTACTTCATGGCATAAGATTTAACCCTAGCATGCAGTTACTAACACATGGAAGCAGATAATTTATCAGAACACTTGCCTCCATTCCGAGGCTGCCTTTTATTTACAGGTTATTCTGGAAAAATCCCCACTATAAGTCTTAAAAGCAAGCTACAAGGTTTTTCTGAGGTTAGCTTGCTCAGCCAAAGAGGTGACATTCCCTTTCAATTAATTCTCTAATTTGCCCAGACAGTTAGCAGATATATACATTTTCATATCACCTGAGATGCCTTCCAAATGATTCCTGTGTATTTATACTAGGTAAGCCCTTGTGAGCCAGTAACCTGAAGTTATTTTTAACCACTTGTTGCCCTTTCATCTAGTTTAAACCACCTTTAAAAACAAAAACCAAACACTCAACATACCCAACCTCCCACTTTAATAGATGCAGTTCTGAAGCTAGCAAGAGCTATGATGAATTACTATCAACCTGGGCAGATCTCTTCATATAAAAAACAGTGTAAGGGTCCATTTACATCCACTACAAATGTGGTTACTGAACTGCAAACAGAAGGGGGCTGAGGCACAAGGTGAGAGGGCAGAAAAACCCTTACCCCAGGAGTGGGGGATAGTTAGGCCAGGATCAGACAGAGAGGAAAATAAAAACAGTGAGAAAAGGATGGAGGGAGCAGGGCTGGGATGCAGAGAGGAACCAGGGTAATGAGATCCTGTAGGAGGACACTGTGATGAAGACCCAAAGCAGCCCAGGGAAGGGGAAAGACCCACCCCAGATGCAGGAGATTCCTGACACCTGATGGTGCCCATGCAGGCTGCTCCTCCACCCCTAGTAACAGCTGGGCTCTTCTCCCTATCTCTCCTTCCATGTCCCCTGACAGCAGAGAGGAGCCATGGGCAGTTGGGACTGACCCTGATCCGCCTCTTGGTCCAGGAGGTGGCTGGTATGGAGATCCCATCAGACCTGCTTGCCCCTGCCCATGCAGTGCCCCTTCCTGACCAGTCAGCTGCCTCCTCTCTGCATAACTTATTTTTGTACTCCTATGCAGCTGACCCAAAATATATTAATTTGGTGTTGAAGTGGGTTTCTTCTCTCCCACAACAGCTGTCCCGCCACAGGCCTGAGTCCTCTTAGCTCCATTACCGCAGACAGACTGTTGACTCTGACATTATAGCATACCTAGCAAGTTTAAAACAAACCCAGCTGTCCCTGAAGAGCTAGGTGATTTATGTGCATTAACAGCTTTGGAAATAAATACAATTTAAAAGCAAGCAGGATCCCATAGATGCCTAAAAGTTCTCCTGCCTCCCAGCTGTGCTCCAGTTTTGGAGCTATGGAGCAAGTGTTCAGAGTTTCAGTCACTCACACACTCTCCCTGACAGACAAAACTGTATTCCAAATCTACCCAGAAGCTTAACCAGCATGTTATGCCAGTTGTACTTATTATCTGCCATTGTGAATGCCACAGCCTAAACTAATCACGCAGAAGGGCACTTACTCTGTAGCTTCAAAAGTCAGCACAAGCTCCAATTTTTAAAGAAAGTATTTTGATCATCGTAACGTCCCTCTCCATCCAAGGCATCCAGAATGCACTGTAAAACCATCATCGCGTTTAGTCCAGATCCCTTTGCACTTAGCTCATAATAAATGTAAACCACCTACAGAAAAGTCCCTGGTCTGTGCCCTAACTTTTCCAGCTGCTCCGGGTGCTCAGAGGGAAGCAGCAGGTTCAAGGAAGTAGGAAAGCAGATCATGCCATTCTGAGCAGGCACATAACCTGCTTTAGGTGGCCCTGCCTTGGCAGGGGGGTTGGACTAGATAATCTCCAGGAGCCTCTTCCAACCCTAATGATTCTGTATTGCACCACCTTATCAACTCCTATCTTCTAGGGATGGCTGCATAGTGCATTGCAACTTAGGTTTTACTGCTGGCAAAATAATGCGTCTCAACCTGAAAACAGTTTATCTCGTTTCTACAGAACATTTACTTTATTAAGTCAATTAAAATAAACCAGTTCTGTCAAGAACCTCAAGGTGCCCATAAGCACTCTAAACCCATGTTTTTGGTTTGGTATTCCAATTTTGGGAATGCCATTGTTAAGCTACCAGCTGCTAACAGATGCGACATTAAAAAAAGTATACCCCTTGCTAGTGCAGTAAAGGAACAGTAGAAACACACCACCTTAATGCAAAGCTTAAAACATCAAATATATTGGGACCAGCTGCTGGGATTCTAAGATTCATTGTGGTTTTAAAAGCCTTCTCCTCAGTAATCACCTTCTTGGTCTGGAAAAGAAAGAGTCCTCTCACAACAGAGATAACCCGTCTCATTCACTTTTAACAAGACATACAATGTGAAGCGCTGAGCACTGCAAAAAACTAAAACAAACCCAAGAAGAATAGCATCCACTTATCTTCAGAGGCCTAAGGATTTTCTGGGGCTTCACACTAACTCAAGTAGATTTTTTTTCCCCCTGCCTTTTGTTTGCTTCCCTGACTTTCATTTTCTCTTTTTTTCTCCCACACCATATCTCTCTTTATAGCCATGTGCAAGGTTGGCAAACTATCTGCTCCTTCCCCTGCTCTCCAGTGGATGAAGCAAACCAAGTAGCTGCCTCTGGGTAAAGATGAAAAGTAGTTCCAGCTTGTCCCACAGCCATCCCCATTTTCTTTTCCTGGCTGTAAAACCCATCCACCAGCTCACGCTAATGTAGTTTTACTTCTATAGTGTGCAGTTGCTTCAGGGGTTGGGTACAGTTCCTCAAGGGACTTTTTGCAGCAATGTTTTCCACAAGCCTTGTTGCCATTCTTTTTATTTCCCTCCTCCCTCCCCCACATAAGCTTTCTTACCTTTTGCTGTGTAAGTAAATTCATAAACACAGCAAAAATAAACAGACACTGCAGATACAAGAGTTGGTACACCAGTAACTATGCAAAAGAACATTACCCTCAGATGATTACTTTGATAAAACCAAATTGGTCTGCCCATTACAATGATACGTGTTTTGAATTATAAATTAAAAGACACAGTAAATGATCGATTTCTGGATATACAGAGAAGATATGAAGAAGGTGGTCTGCAGCTGTATAAAGAATTACTTTTCATGCAATTCTATATATTCTCCCTTGCTCTCATTTTCCAAACCCAAGAAAACAAAACAACAAGAACAGCTGAACTGAATTAGTGAGTTGTCCAAAAATATCCAGCCCATCTTTCTTAAACACACACAAGAATGTTTCTAGTTTGCCAAAAAGAAGCAATATTTTTAATACTGCTGCCCTCAAAGAAGCTGCCTTTTGGCTGTCTGAATTACAAACTACTGTCTCAGGCAGATAAAACAAAGAATATGTGAAAATATAACCGTGCATAGAACAAGCAACACAGTAATCTGTCGGCGGCCATTTCCATGCTGTCCCATATCATGTTTTACTAATTTTTATTCAAACCAATGGCCTGTAAAGTCAACAGGATTTTGCCAGAGTAACATCTCAGCACTTAATCTGGGTTTGTTGGGGTTTTTGCTCTGTTTTGTTTGTTTGGTTGGTTTTGTTTTACCTAAAACTTAATCTCTTAGTTGCCGGTCTGGAGTCACCTGTAAGATATTTTTACCTTCCAAGACCAAGCCAAAATCTTTCCACAGGATTAGTGGCAGAAGAGACAGCAATGAAAAATTCTTATTAATAGGAAAAGTGGCAGGGAAAGAGGTTGGGAAGAGCTATTCAGTTGACAGCTTGGAAGTAATACACCATTTATATGCTTTTCCTAGGACCCATTCCAAGTTTCACTGAAGCATAGCTTTTCTCCATTGTGGTAAACTTCATGCTGAGGAATGCAAGGAAAGCAAAAAACTCTAGAAGCACTAGTCATGTTTGAATCCAGATGCTAACATCAGAAGAAATAATCTCATATAGTGTCAGGGTCCAATGAAGACATATTTCAAATACCAGGTCTAGCCACTACTTTACAACAAAAATGCAGACAAGTCCCAAAAACCTGCAGGAATCCTTGCCATTGCAAACTATTCTGGGAGCCAGCACAGCGCATGTTTAGACCATATACTGAGTATTTACAGAGCAAAATTCTTTTCCATTAACTTCAAAGGGAGTCAGACATCACGTATGGGTGGCTCAAACTGGAAGAAGTCCATGCATAAGGAAGGGAGAACTTTTCTGTTTGGCTGTGATCATGGAACTTCCTTCTTGCAGGAGGAGATTAAAATAGAACCACAAAGACAAGTAACTACAACGTGTTGCATTTGGAGATACCTTCTCATGGATAATACACAAATGCAAATGAACTATGCAAGAGACTCTGTTGTTCCTATACTGTGATCATTTCTGTTTTTAAATACCTGGGCAGTGTTTGGAAAGTATGGGCAAAAAGTAACTTGGTAGAGCGACAAATAGATTCGGACTTTGAGGTAGGGCAGGGCGCTGAAATAAAGCCAAGTGGTATCTTCCTACTGTATAAATGTAGATAGGTTTTGAGAGGTTAGAAAACAACTACATTGGCGTGGGCTGAACTAAAGGAGCATTTGTGTCTTTTTCTTTTTAAAAAACAAACAAAAACCCTCCAACTATTGCATCTTCTTGTTCTGTTTTGTTTTGTTGCTCACCCAAACACAGTTAAAGAGCACATGGAAGCCATACAAGTTGTGTTGGTAAGGAGGCAGGAAAGGTGAAACAATGGTCCCAACACTCAGAAGCCTCCCTTTTAACTAATTACCCAGCTTTGAAAGACTCCTCCTCCTGATGGCAGGGCTGTTTGCCAAGCTTCAGGAAGGAAGATCAAAGGCCACTAGTACTCGGAGATAAGGAGTTCAGAAATGCTACCCTGTGCGCCTTCAGAGAAACAAGCTGGCTGGCTGGGGGCACCACTATAGGAAAAGCTGTAGTGTCTGATAAAAAGGCCGTGAGCAACTCAGATTGTTCTGAAATACAGCATATAGCTCCCTTGCTGCCCTGCTTAAGTGCAAATTACAGTTTTGCAAGTGAATTGGTGACTTTTGGTGACTTTTCCACTCACTCCAGCCAGCTCCTAAATGAGGCTTTCAAGGGGAAAGCTGTACAGATGCCCACCCTGTCAGATATGTGAGCCCCAGAGGCAGAGCCAAGGGGACTGTCACCCCACAGAGTTCAGCCTTTTGGGATGCTGCAGTGGAAGATGCATTTGGGCAGAGGTGCCAAAGCTTCTCACCTTTTCCAGCACCCAGCAAGAGTCTGAGAGAAGGAAGGGATGCGGGTGATCCAGAAAACAATTTCCCTTCAGAAATGAAAAGCAACAGATCAAACCTTATTTCTGCTACTCTGTCCCCTGCATGAAAAAAATCTGCCTGTAATCATGAGTCAGAGCCCACGAAAGAACAGGCCTATCACTTTGGAAAAGTACATTTCAGCACTAAATGAATAAGAATAATAGCTTCATGTATTTACACATATATATATATCACTAGCTCATACATAATTAATTAAAACCAAACACATGTAATGCAGCTCTGGAAAGCTTCCGTATGAAACAAAATTGAAAAGGCTAAGAATATTTAGTTAAGAAAGAAAATGAGTAAAATTAAATCACAAACAATATGGACCCAAGCATACCAATTCACCTTGTGAAAATCTGCAAACTAATAAAAGAAAATACATTTTGAAAAGAAAACAGAGCGCACAAGTGACTGACACTGTCATCAAAGCCAGTAAATCAACACAACAGAGACAGACTGGGCATTTTGTAGGTAGAAAATCCCATACAGCCATAACAGAAATTAAAACAAAAGCACCAAGTTGGTTAGAGGATTGAAACTCAGATATCACTGGGGCTTTGGGCATGCTTTCTTCACAGGGTACCTGACATAGTACTATACTACTACTGCCCCCAACACTCGATACCTTGACCCAGCACAGCTGGGGTAGGAAGCACACAAAATCCTCACATTATTTTTCCACAGTCATTTCTTTGCTGTGTCAAACAAAGTATCTCCTTTTACTGTAATTCTCCTTGAGCACTGTGGTTGGTAAGAGCTATCCAGGTCAGCTCACATCGCCATAGGTGGCAGCAGAGATGGCGCCCAAGGGATAAGGCTGGCTCAGCCATTCTGCCTGGCCAGCTCTGCCTGCCCACACCGATGTCCCCCAGCAGCTCAGCTGCTCATGGAGCAGACACAGGGCTTTAGTCTAATGCACACGTCACTCGCTAATGCATGCAGCAGAATACCATGTACTTTCACGGGAACAAAAAAGATGCAGTGTTGTGTGAGACTAAGCATAGGTGGGCAATTGTGCTGATACGGAGGGAAAACTCCTTTGTAATATATTGCAGGTACAGAAATTGTTACTGTCCTATACATTTTTCATCCTTGCCTTATGTGCAAAGCTTGAGATCATCTCTAGGACAAACAACTTTTCAGAAGGCCATCCACAGTGCTAAATACAATTCATGGAAGGCAGAAGTCAGAATCACTTTGACCTTGAATAGTGTATCCCATTTTCTGCTTTATCATGAGTATGAAAAAGTGAACTATAACACAGTCTCAAAAAGTCAATTTGGACCAAGTTCCCCAAGCATAGCAGGGAAAAGGCTAATGCTAGAAAAAAATAATCTGCTTACTACATGTATTTGGTAAAGCTTTCCCAGCACTACTGTGCAATGCTTCTAAGGAAAGGGGTAAGAACAGCCTATTTTTGAAGTACTTCACCACATTCAGCTTCTGAATATTAAAATTTTAAATCAGCCTTTTTGTAGGCAACCCTGCTCCCAGAGAAAAAATAAAAACAAAAAATTGGGATGGGAGGAGGGTAGAGGATCTCACAGATCAACTCTGCCATGAGAACTGGAGGCAAAAGCAAAATCAGGTTTGGGCCCTTCTCACTTATATTTCAATAGAAACACAGTTGAAGAGAGACAAGGTCCTTGCTCAGCTCTGCTATTCATTGCTGAAACCAAAATGCTGGAACCTATCTTGCCCAAAATTCTGTAGCAACAGTGTGGAAATAGCTCTTGCAGTGAGCCTACTAACCTCTCATTATCAGCCAAAAAAAACAGGCACTTGGAGAATGCAGTTAATCCTCTCCAAGGTGGAGAGCTCAAGGGCTGTGGTGGATAACAGTTCAGAAGTATCCATTTTTCCTCTATTGATCACAAAGGAAGTCTAAATTTTTCAGTTTCTGCTGCATTTGTATCTTCACCAAGAAGTGTTTCATTCCATTCATGAAGAAAAACAAGGAGAACTCTTAGCACTCCAAAACTGGAACATTCTTGTTAAAAGAATTTAAGACATAGGCTGGCAAGATTTAGGAGACTCGATGTGAAAGAACAGAGCTAGGCAGCAATGATGACAAAAGGGTAACTTGACAACTTACTGACGAAGAATGGCTTTCACATCAGGGGGAAAAGAATAAACACCATTTTTTGAGTGCCAGATATGAAACATGCTGTAATATAAATGACTATACAGATGGCTGACTCGAGAGCAGACCCTAACAGATAACTGCAGGATAACAAATAAGTTTTAAAATATACAATGGTTCTTAAGCAATTTACAAGCTTCTATTTCTGCTTTCTGTATTCCATACATAGAATGTGATTAGTTTTTTCCAAACTGTGTATATCGCAAAGCCTAAAGTCAAATTGTAGCATGCCTACCACCAGAAAGAAGTAAGATAGCAAACAATGAGCAGGGACATCAACAAAAGAATCAGGTAGGATAAGCCCTTCATGTAAAAAAAAATTGTAAAATATTTTTTTCATAGATATTCTAGCAGAAAAGGATGGGATGAAGATCCCTGGCACACTGAAATAGCCAACAGGGTTTATGTTCTAAGATGCCTGTAGGTCTGCAGTAACAGACTAAATACTGAAACCATACCTGAGCTGCTCTCAGGACACCTGACTGCAAGCAGCCTTGGTTAAAGCTCAGCTGAAGGCTGACAGCAGGGGAGCCAGAGCAGCACAGCTGCAAAGCTTCCCTGACACACATAACCCAAGAGCTTAGCTATTCCCACCCTGTGCTTCAGGCTACACATTCTTCTCCGGCATTAGTGGGATCTCAACAGGTCCCTCAACTTTCTGAAGCATCTGGCAGCATCCAGCTCCTCAGATCAATTAGTGCCCCCCTTGTAAATCTTGTAATTTAAATTCTTTATGAACTGACAGACACCTTCTAGTCACAATCATCTCCATCCCATGCTATGGCAAAACTTCATTAGAATACATGTAGCCAGAGGCTGGTAAGGAGAACAGAATTTCACACACCACTAAGACTAACACAAATGCTTTGAAAATGCTCTAAAATGGCAGGAGAATATTTAGAAGGGTGACAGAGGAATTGGTTGCAGCTGGACAGGAGAGTTAAGAAAAGCAAACTGCCTTTCACATGATACATAATCAATCAGTCTGACACATCAGAGAACGACATAATAGAAATGCAGGAACATTAAGAAAGTAAGAATAAAATGGATAAGAATTTAATAGAGCACTTCAGAGCAGTAACATTTCTGCTGGGTAGGGCTTGAGTGAGTGTAACTTTATGGAAAACATACTGGCGGCCACAAAACTATTTTTTTGTTTTGGGACAGAAAAAGGTATTGATCTGTCTTCCATCTGAAGATGCTGTATGTCCTTATCATGTGATATGCAATAAGAAAACCACCAGGGCTTATGAGAAGACACTGGTTCTGTCAAGCCAAATACATCATTAGGGGAGTAAGAAGCAGGGAGGCTCCAAGCCTTTTAACAGGGACACGGCTTTCTGGATTCTGAATACAAAGTCTTATCCTCAGTCTCCCAGTTCTTCCATCTGCCTCATGATCTTTAGATGACAGCCCCTACCAGCTCTATAACTTCTACAGCCACTGGTCTGTCCAGGGCACTAAGTTATTCTTTGTCAGTATACTGTACCATGAAAAAATCCCTAAAAAATAATAGTGTATAAACAAGACTTCAACTGAATTTCCACAAGGTCCCACCTTTCTTTGCGTCACTGTAAAAATCACTATCTTTTCAAGGTGTTACTGAAGGATACATTTTTCCTTTAAAGAAGAACAAAACACATTGGTAGGCCATGACCAAGACTAAAATTAAACTAAGCTAAATCTGGAAGTGAATTAATATAAACCATTTTGTATCAAGACTCAAGGGACTGACATCGCAAAGAAGGGAATTTTTCCTTTTATAGTTTGCATCTACTTTTTGGCAGTTATGAACAAAAAGCCATCCTTAAACAGAACGTTTGGAGAGCATCTTTAAGCAGACTCTTTCATTCCTGTTCAGGAACCTGAACAATAGCAACCATGATAAAAGCAACTTCAAGTCACAATGAATACATTGTTCCCATTTAATTAATGTTTTCCCAATACAACTGGTGTGTAAGAGGTCAGAAGAAAATTGTATAGTAGAGAGATCTTGCTGTCAGGTAGCACAGTAAAAAAACTAAAAATGTTTTCCATGACTGCTCCACAATGATAAAAAATGTTTCTATAAATACTTTGACAACAAAAGGAAGGCTAAAGAGAATCTCCATCCTTTCTTGGATCTGGGGGAAAACATAGTGACAAGAGATGAGGAAAAGGTCAGGTACTTAATGCCTTCTTTGCCTCAGTTAATAGTAGACCAGTTGTCCTCAGTGTTACCACCCTGAGCAAGAAGACAGGGACGGGGAGCAGAACTGTAAGGGTGGTGAGGCTCTGGAATGGGTTGCCCAGGGAAGCTGTGAATGCTCCATCCCTGGTGGTGTTCAAGGCTAGGTTGGACAAAGCCTTGGGTGGCATGGTTCAGTGTGAGGTGACCCTGCCCATGGCAGGGGGGTTGGAACTTGATGATCTTAAGGTCCTTTCTAACCCTAACTATTCTATGATTCCATGATTCTCTAATCCAAAGGCAAACGTGTTTTCATTCAAGATTGCCAAAACTCCAATGAATGTCGCTTTCCTTTATCAGCACTAAAAATATTCTAACAAACATCCTCATGTCAACAGTTACATATTTTCAAAACAGAAATCTCCCTTTGGGCCTTGTTTGTTATCAGCAAAAGTAGTTTTGCAATATTTTCCCTTCCAGCTCACCTCCCCCAAACACAAACCACAACTACTGCCCATTGCTTTAATTTTTGGAAACATTTTATTTTGTCCAAACAAACATGGAAATCAGTTTTCATTCAAATAGGTGACGAACTCAAGAGTTATAAAGTGATTTCTTTGCTGGGTGTTTTTCAGCAAAGAAAAGCAGTGTTTCAGTGTTTTTTGTGTATTTAAATTGGATGGTAGTGGTAGTTTGGTTTGGTTTTCAAAGGATGCTTCTAAACCTCCCACTAAATAAAAACAAAGACCAAGAACTGGAGTACAGCTAAGTGTGAGCACATGTAAAACAGAACTGAGACCATGCAGGGCAGTGTTGACCTTGGATCCTAAAGGAATTTTATTCAAAGTTCAATGATCTTTAGAGGTGACTCCCTAAACCTCGTGATTTTCTGTGTTATCTCTGGACAACTGATATACAGCAAAATGGAGAGAAAAAAATAAATGAGTCTCATGCCAACTTTTGCAATACCTCCTAGATAAATGTTCCTATTTCTTCTTTTAAGTTCACAAAACCTAGTGAACTGGGGAAGGGAGAGAGAGTACAGGGAAGGAATC